>JARJLF010000252.1:0-265493 GCA_029378395.1 Mycena leptocephala | reverse complement strand
GTCGAAGACGCATTGC
Organism: Mycena leptocephala; assembly: GCA_029378395.1. Taxonomy (NCBI): domain Eukaryota; kingdom Fungi; phylum Basidiomycota; class Agaricomycetes; order Agaricales; family Mycenaceae; genus Mycena; species Mycena leptocephala. Next base: position 265,477 of record JARJLF010000252.1, on the reverse strand, counting down.
GGGAACGCCTTCCCGCCTGTTGCCTCGCGTAGCGCGGCGCTGAGGCCAAAGGATTCGCTTACGGGGAGGTACGCCTTGATGGTGTACATCGGTGTGCCCACGCGCGGCTCTTCGCTGAAGACCTGCCGCGGCGCGCGCTGAGGCAGCCGTAGACACCTCCGATGGCAACGTCGGGACATTGGATCTCAACTAAGATGACTTAGGTCAGCGACAGAATAATACGTCAGCAAGGAATTTACCGAGGAAAACGGGCTCCTGTAGTACGGGCTGCGCGAGCAGGGACGCGGCGTAGATTGCGCGCCGCATGGTCGGAATAATCTGCCCTCCACCACGATGGATGGCATCGGTGTGTAGCTAGTGTCAAATGGTGAGTAAGGTATAAAAAACAAAGTGATTTGCAACAGGCGCACCACAACGTCCATGATATTGAACCGGACACCGCGCATGGGCTCCCCGGTACACACACCTTCCTTTGTTGTCCACTGCAGCCCCGCGACGCACGAATCCTTCGCCTCGGCCAGGTACTGCACGCCCTTGGTCACGTCGACCAACACATTCGGGCCGCTGTTGTCGGGCCCGAACGCCCAAATCTTGCGCGCCTCGGTGACGTCCCAGCCATACGTGTCCGCAAGCAGCCGTGCGCGGACCTTGAAGTCGTCGAGAGGAGTTACGTCGCCGTCCTCGATGGCTTTCGTCAGCTCCTCGCCGAGGGGACTCGCCTTGAGATACAGGCGGTTGTGTTTGTTGGGCGACTTGGATAATGCGACGGTTGAGGATTCGGCGTTGACGCTCTCGCGGTAGGGTACGACGGGCTGCGAAACCGTGAGCGGTACACCAGCGTGTTCCTCGATGAGATCCTGGACAGGATGGTTGATCAGAAAGAACGGTAAACGCCAGGAAACAGGGCAACAAATACCTTGATGCATATCTCCAGATGCAGCTCGCCAGCGGCAGCGACAAGGTGCTCGCCCGAGTCCGAGGTCGACGTCTGCACCAGCGAATCGGACATCGAGAGTCGCTTCAGTCCCTCGATGAGCTTGGGCAGATCCGCCGGGTTCTTAACATCAACTGCAACCTGCACCACCGGCGCGACCCGACACCTCCCTTCCTACGATGCGGGTATGTTGGTGTGCCGTCTGCGAGGTCGTGAGCGTGCCGCTCTTGAGGAGGAATTTGTCGATGCCGACGAGCCCAACAATGTTCCCTGCAGGGCAGTCCTCGAGTGGTTCCACAGTTCGGCCCATCATGAGGACGGTGCGCTGGACGGACTTGACGAATAGGTCGCTCTTCTGGCCAGGCACATATTTTGGGCCCTGAATGCGTACAATCTGACCGGAGCGTACGGTGCCAGAGAAGACGCGACCGAAGGCGTAGAAGCGGCCCTTGTCGGAGGTGGGTACCATCTTCGACACGTAGAGCACTAGCGGCGCCGTCGGATCGCAGTCGCGGATGCCCAGCGCGGACTCATCGTCCATGGGGCCTTCGTAGAGCGTCTCAACACGATATCGCTGCGCTGTAGTGGGGGAGGGGAGGTGAATCACGACCATGTCGAGGAGTGCGTCGCCCGCGGGGAGGAACTTCTGCATGACCGCCTTCAGCAGCTTTTTCCCCTCGAGACTGCGCTCCGTCTGCGTGAGCGTGATGTCGAGTTTCTCGAGTATTCCCCCGATCCCTTCTTTTTCAGTGCCCATTACAGCCTCGAAGATCCGGAATATGGGGTCGAGCACGAACATGTTGAACGAGCGCTCGAGTCGCGCCCCGTCAGCGTCCGTGCTCTTTGTCGTCCACTTCTTCGTCTTGGGGTTGAAGAAGTTGTCGCCCCAGAGGCGTTTCATCATCTTGTTCTGGTCGACGCTGAACTTTTGCGAATACCGTATAGCGAATTGCCGGAGGGTGAACCCCCAGCCGTGGAGGCCAGATGCGAACGCGACGGTGCCCTGCTCTGGGGAGACCTGCACGTCGCCGAGCACCGGGTCGGTATACGTCGAGATGATGACGTTGACGCTCTCAATGGTGCGCGAGAAGGTCTGGTACAGCTCCTCCTTCGAGATTTTGAGCTCCAGGAGCGCGCGGTCGACTTTGTTGATGACGACGACGGGCTTAATTCGCTCGGAGAGCGCCTGGCGAAGGACGGTCTCGGTTTGAACGCACACGCCGTCGATGGTATCGACGACCACAAGCGCGCCGTCGGTGACGCGAAGAGCCGCTGTGACTTCGGACGAGAAGTCAACATGACCAGGGCTCTGAGGACCAAGTCAGTAGGCGAAATATTCTGCGTCAGACATTCACGAACATCGATCAAGTTGATCAAGAACTCGGAGCCGTTGCTCGTCTGTGATACCGATTTCAGATCCTCGTCGGGAAGTTTAAAGTATCTTGATGACAGGTCAGTGATGCGCAGCGAAGGAAAAAAAACTGCGCGAACAGGGAAATGGCGGTGGACTTGATGGTTATACCGCGATCCTTCTCGTCCGGCCTTGTGTCCATGTATCGTCCTCCAGGGGCGGCGATACCCGCCCTGAAGATGAGGGTGTCCGTGAGTGTTGTTTTACCGTGGTCGACTGTGTCAATTTTTCGAGAGAAAGTCAGCGCGGGTTCGTATCAGTGGATCCTAACCGACCATGGGCGATAACGCTCATATTCCTGATATTGGTAGGCTTTCCCATGAGGGCCCGGAGCTCTTCGACGGTGAATTTACTGCATGTTGTGTCAGCGCACGGAAAATAACCCGGGAAAGTGGCTTACACCATTGGTTCTGTCGCTAAGTAATTCAGCTGTGGACCGTTGGGTTCGTTTATGGGACTTTAAAGGAGATGGCTGCCGCACGGACCCGTAAGATCGGGACCGCATAATTTTCGAATGATACTGGTGTGACCGTGGCGGTGTCCAGCTACACTTGCACTAGCACTGGCAATCGGCGAACAAAAATGGCAAGAACCAAGTACTGTAGGAGTCGATGCTCGGAAGACGAACATTCACTAGCCGAAAATTCAAGTTGCCGAAAGACGGTTCCGCAATTGTATCGAGTCATTTCGAGAGATTTGACTCGACGTGGATTCGAATGACTCGAGACGCGGCTTCCATGGCCGCTTCCCCAGGTAGAACGAGGTAGAACGGCGGGAATCATATGATTGTCTTTCGCTGTGGGCGACATGTTGGTGAGAGCGAAGCCAGTTAAGCGAGTGTTCGAATCAAGGCTGGATCAGCAGTGCGATGATGGCCGGTTTATGCCGAAGGACTTTTCCTCTTGTATCTGCTACGTGCCTTTTCATCACTCCAGAGAGGACCGTATTGAGTTTCAACCAAGCGAGAAGGAGCTCAAGCAACAAAATTCGATAAGATAAGATAAGATAAGTATATCTATTTTCCAAAACCTCTTTGCAGTTGACGGACGAATCCAATGAATCATGGTTGATACGAGACGAGAAGTTTGCAAGGCTGTTAGGGTTTAGAAGTTGAAGTTCAACTTTAGTTGGAATTCTGAGTACAATTGAGCTATTGTGCATTGGACTCGTCAATACCACTGTAGAGAACTGTATTCATGTAACAGGGTTCATTCAATATGGAACATTTCCGATATTTCCAACAGGGCCGAACCGATGACTGCATGAAGACCCAGAATATCAGCCTTCCCTTTGATGGCCTGGGGTTCATCTTTGACTCTCCGCCAGTGTGTAAAATGTATCATTTCCTGAGTGAATTCGGAACTCGAGGGTAAATCAAGGAAGCCAATCAGAAAAATATGAAGGGGTGGGCATAAGGATAAGAAGGTGATTAACTGCTTTGTGCTGTATTCTAGCCTTTCTTGTCATTGACGTGTTCGGCAGCGAGAAAAATAGAACGAACAGTCTCCACTGGAGCGGCTTGGAACTGAAGCCAAGATGTATTGACCCCAGTATCCTACCATGGCCAGAGAATGCGAGGGTAATAGGTGCATTTTTAATGCCAAAGAGTCAGAAAGACCCGCATGGTGGTGTCCCTGATGGCACGAATGGTGCACGGAGCATTCACGGTCGATGCAGCAAAGAGATACTGTGAAATGGCGTCGCGGCAAGCCAGATTCAAGTTGTTTCTCTTATCACTTCATCTTGTACTCTGTTCAAGCACGAAAAGGAACCAGGAAGAGAAAAGAGAAAGAGGTTTAGTTCAGCTGCCAATTTGATAATTTTATTGGGTGGCCGACTCTGCACAATTTCGTCGTTAGCGCGATCTGGACACGCGTACTTCGGGGTTTGCGCCTGCGAACATTGCGCGCTTTTCAAACTCAGACTTTGCGCGATTACGCGAAAGGCCAAATTCGCGCAATATAAGCAGATGGTTCAATTCGTTGTGGGAACTCCATTCTAGAGGTTAAAATGGCGTGGAAATGCAATTTTGGGTTTTATGTTGCGCGCGGGAATAAATGTGCATTTGGACACTCAGACATTTGTTCCGATACCTACTTCTACTTATCCTTTGGTCACAAAAGTTTTTCGACCTCTGCATTGGAGGTTAAAATTAGGTTTCAATGCCACAACTAATTTTATGTGCTCGAAAGAAGGAAGTAACGAGCAGAACTGCTGCAGAACTACGCTATGGTGGCTGTGAAATAACAGCGTCAGCCCTCATAGGTCATCCGTCAGCAACCGGGCCGTCGATGACAATGGGATTGTGAGAATGGCGGCCCGGATTTATAAAGTTGCTCAGCCCTCCTTGGTCAACCCTCGCCTGACACACTCTCTGCTTCCCACCTCACTCGGAGTCAATATCACTCTGCTCCTAGTTAACTCGATATCTGCCGGTCATCTTCTGGGGATTATAACCCTTGGAACCAAGGAACTTCATGTCCTCCAACGAAGAAGACTATGGGCAAGAATCTTACGGGACGAAGAAACGGCGCGTCCAGCGCGCATGTGATGTGTGCCGCCGCAGAAAGAGTACGTCTCGTCCTTACCCTACGATTAACTCTTCTGGCTGTAGCATCGGGCGGTGGCTGTCTGTAGAACTTTGCCTAGTTATGATCGCAGGGGATGGAAGCGACGGCTTAGACTGATCCTTTCTTCGCATTCTTGTCTTTTAGTTCCTTATGCTTACACTCCTTCTTAGGTCGATGTAAGCTTCAGTAGACGGAATCATTGACTTGATTTTAGATGTGTCACAGGTGATGGATCGCAAATGCCCGGGCACAAATGCACGATATGCGTTGAAGCGAACCTCGACTGCACATATCTCAAAGCACCACCGGTGAAGCTCTGCTACTGCCCATTTTACTTTCCCCTCCACTGAATTATCCTTCCTGACCAATAGAAGCGCCCGCCAGTGGCATCACAAAGGTGTGTTGAGTACCCCCAGTGACTCTGAGGGTATAGCGAGACCACTGACAACCGACGGCCAAGCAGCTATGTCGACTCTCTTGAGGCACAGCTTGAGCAGTCGGAGGCTCTCGTGCGCCAACTGCGCATCGAGCTTGCCAACGAGCACTTTGCCAATAGCTCCGCGTCTTTCTTCACGCATTCCTTGACTTCACCGACCGACACCGCGGACGTGAATAAAGAAGCCACCATGGCAACGGGCCCCGACACTCAACGCCTCGATGGCTCGACCGCGGTGCTGCAAATCATTCGGCTGGGTTTGAGCAACCTGGCAGCACCCCAGCCGCCGCCGCACCCGGACGACCTGATTCACGTCGAGATCACGCGCAAGGTGCGTGCGTCTTCCTCCGTTGTCGGGTAACACTATTTATTTACTTTTACTTTTACTTTTTTGATTCCTGCAGCTCGACAATCTTTCAATGGGCGTCATGAAGGAGCGTGGTTTTATCGGCAAGAGCTCTGAAGCCATTCTAATCAAGGCTGCCATCGATCTCAAGGCGGATGTGAGGCGCGAGGAACGCGAGGCAGCATTGGGTCATAGCTACTCTCCCGAGCAGTCCGCTCGACGATCAAGTCGGGGCAGACGGCGGAGGAGCGACATGGCGGTCCCGACGACTGGAATACTGGAGATGGAAACCAGTGAGTGACCGAATCATCATTTCCCTGTATTCAACCCCGTCATTCATCTCCGCAGTGGGAGATCACCGAGCGCCACACACATGTACAGACGTACGACTTCCCGTCTGAGCCTCTGATGGGTCAACTCCTCGAGCTCTACTTCACCCACCAAAATATGTACCTCCCGCTGCTACATCGGCCCACGTTCGAGCGTGGCGTCGCGGAAGGGCTGCATTTGAGGTCCGTGATTATGTTCATTTCCAAAAAACCTAGTTCCTCATGCTTGGGACTTCCTCATTGTTGTTGACTGCGTGCGTGCCGGGTTACTCACAATGTATGTTTGCGCAGGGATGACGGCTTTGCGGCGACAGTATTGGTCGTATGCGCGATCGGGTCACGGTGGAGCATGGATCCCAGGGTGACGAGCGCAGGTCTTTCATGCGGGTGGGAGTGGTTCAACCAGGTGGGTTGAATCTGCCCCTACGGATTGGAGTGCTTGCGTGGACTTACCAGGTCTATCACGCGCTGACGCCTCTTGTTATACATAGGTTCCGCAAGTGGATAATCATTTATTCGGGCAGACGACGCTGTATGATCTACAGTACTATTGCGTATGTTCTTTTTATTTTTCTTCTCACTTACTTTACGATCTCGTTTACTTCTGTCCATTGACTGACTCACCAACCCCCAGCTGGCCATAGAGTTCCTCGCAGGCTCCTCCTCTCCGCAGGCTTGCTGGACGCTCGTTGGCATCGGACTACGGCTTGCGCAGGTTTATTTATGCCTTTTGGCTCTGCGATTTTTGGGAGCTGACGTCAATGCGGTAGGCTGTCGGCATACACCGACGCACCGCGCATATCGAAGTACCCTCTGTTGAGCGCGAACTACTCAAGAGGGCATTCTGGGTGTTGGTCTGGTTGGACCGCGATATAAGCTCGGGGCTAGGCCACCCGTGCGCGCTGCAGTACGACGAGTGAGTGCGAGTCTACCTGAGACTACAATGCTTTTCAACGTTCCATGCACATATGTGGGACGTGTACTAATAAAGTCGTTGTCGTAGCTTCGACATCGAGTTACCACTCGAGTGTGATGACGAGTTCTGGGAGCACCCGATTCACCCTTTTCAACAACCAGCGAGCGTACCCTCCCGTATCAAGTTTTTCAACACGATGATACGCTTACAGCACATTCTATCATTCAGTCTGAAGACACTGGTACCTTTTATCCCGTTCGCCAATTGAAAATATACTGAAATGAATGGGCAGTATGGGCTCCGCAAGTTTCGCGATTTGTTTACGACAGATCAGAATGCCTTTGAGGAGAAAATTGTTGCGGAGTTCGACTCCGCGTTAAACATTTGGCGAGACCAGATCCCGGAACACTGTGCGTTGTTCTTAATACGATTATGAACGACTCACGCGGGAAACAGTGCGCTGGGACCCTACACACGCAGACCCGGTATTTTTCGACCAGTCCGTCGCTCTGCATTGTGGGTACTATCACCTGCAGATCCTCATCCACCGCCAATTCATCCCGATGGTCCGCAAGTCCGCGTCCACGGTGCATGCTATGTTTCCGCTTTGCGATTGATGCTAATACTTTGCCAGGCGTTGGCGTCGTTGGCAATTTGTACCAGTGCGGCGCGTGCGTGTGCTAACATGGTGGATGTCCAGCGGCAACGCAAGGGCGACGTGCTGATTGTTTTCAATTTGGTGTGGATTTTCTTCTCTAAATTCGCTGAGTAGAGCCACACCTGATATCCTCACTCCGATAGCCGGCGGTATTCATGTCGGGTATTGTGCTACTGTTGAACGTATGGAGTGGCAAGCGCACGGGAATGGTGCTAAATCCGAGCCGCGAGATGGCGAATGTCTTCAAGTGTATGCATGTCGTACGTATGTGTGAGACCCGGTGGGTAGAATGGTGGTTCTCCCACTTCGTTATCTCATTTTCGGCTCTGCAGCTGGCAAAGTGCGGGATTGTTGTGGTTTGTTTGTCATATGTATCCTTGGCAATGACGCTGAGGAATCGCAGGGATATTCTCGCAGAACTTGCCGCCGTCGGCCAACTGCCGCTCTCAACGCCCGCTTCCAGCCAACTTCTTACTCGATATGATGGCACACTATCGTCCGCCAAGGACGCCTCACACATGTCCCCCAGCTTGTACCAGACAGTCAACCGGCATCCATCGTCGTTTACCGGCGGCGCAGGCAGCGACTCTGGAACATCGCCAATGGAGCCGAGTCCCTTCGCCCCGACGCCTGCTTCGGAGACGTGGTTTCCGCCGGACGCTTCCTATGCGGAGATGTCCACGGACCCGGCGCAGGCAAGCCGCGAGCTGGGGGAGATGCTAAATTTAATTGACAGCGATACGATCTCAATGTGGGCGAATGCGCCTGTAGGAGTGCAGTGTGTCTCGTTGGCTTTTCTGGTGCTTGTCGGACGCTGATGCTATTCGCTGGTGTAGGGTCGACGATTGGGGAACCTACTTCACTAATTTCAGTGAGATTACGCAGCAGACGAACACAGGTGCCGAGTATCATGGGCCATCGGCATAATGATGTTGTGCAATTTGTAAAGTTCTTGATTTGGGCTCGCTACAGTAAAGTAGAGTCCTGCACCCATTGCAGGTCGGACATCCTCTACTTGCTTCTTCGTCCACAAGAATCCGACCGCTCGTTTGAAATACCTATAAACTTTTTTCTCGTTGTACAGCAGAAAGTGGGGGAAATGCAACTATGCGACGAACCGGGTGAATGAATAAAGGTTGAGTAACGTGCTGCCGCGGACTTGGCCGTTATTCTACCAATCGTCTGCAGTTGCGGCAAATATCTATGGTATCCTCCCCTGGTGAACAACAGCGGTTCGGCAAATGGAACCGAATGTGTTTTCTATTTGAATGGTTGAAACGGAATTTCGACACAATCACCGCGCTGTCGCTGTGGTGGTCGGCCAAAAAAATAAAAATAATGAACGCGCTTCTCAGCCTACCCACGAAAAGTCATCTTACAGTACGCAAATCAGTCATTTCCTTCCGTTTTTCTTTTCTTTGGCACATCTCTCCGTCCTCTTACAACAGTAAAATCGCGCGAATTTCTTCTCTTACTGTAATCCTAAGAAACGACCGGTTCAACGGGTGTCAAATCATCTCCAGGGGGAACCGCATCCTGCGCCGCAGAGAAACTCCGTTTCCGCGCGACATTCGAAAAATGGACATTAATTGCTTGGAGTCCTACTCCCAAGCCCTTGATAATCCTCGCGGCCCGTTTTTTATTGTTGGCGAATGTGGGGTAATGTAGGAGATCTTGGATGTTTGACGTTGGAAGGATTGGATGGGTTCGTAGCACTTGTTACTGTAACTGGAATTTAGATATAACCATAATCTCAGGATATCATTCCTTCGAATTCGCATATGGTACAAACAGTTAGAGGACATTACATGATCGACCTTCCTGTCGTGAAGAGCATAAAGAAGAAACAAGCCAAGGACCAGGTAGTCCCTGTCCCAAAAGGTGAGCCGTGCCAAAAAGTAAAAACGAATTATACACGCACCTGGGGACACACCGAGGACCGCGGCACTGCTGCTAGCTGTTGGGGTGGCGCTGCTATCAGTCACTGAAACACTGCTCCCACTACTCGCGGGGCTGGTGCCCACGGGTCCACCAGGAGCACCAGAGCCACCAGGGGGAGCGCCGCCGGCGCCACCGGACCCGGCATTCGCGTTGACAACCCCGCCGTTGGGTGTGAGAAAGGCCGCCGGGCTCACGCTGTATTCCGCCGTGGTATCGATGCCCATTGCGGCCCACATCATAAGCCCGTCCGCGACGGTGTCGCCGAGCAGTACGTATTCGAGCATGGGGTCAATGGTGCCCGCCTCCTGTGCCAGAATGCTGTCCTCCTCATTGGTCGTGAGGGCTTGTGTGTTGCTGGCGTACGGTGACGTGGTGGAGACCTCGCTGATCAAAGTCTGGTCCATGAAAAACTGCCCGACGTGCGTCGCGTTGCCGGAGTTGATGGTACCGTTCTTGAAGACCGTGGCGTTCTGGTGCGCGAGGATGTGGATGTGCGGCGTACGGCCGGCGTAATGTCCGGGGAACACGGTGAGCCATTGCGCGACGCCGTCATCGTCGGTCGGCTGAATGCCGCGCAGGAAAGTGGTATTCTGGAGGCGATAAATATATGAATGAATTGGTGTAGAATAGGATCATTGAGCTCACGAGGTTCGACGAGTCTGCGCTGCCCACGCCGTTTCCGCTCGCAACGATACCTGAGTAACACCGGTCGAGTTCGCTGGAGGGGTCAGATTGGAAAAGTAAATAATATTTAGACGAGTCAACCTACCATGCCAAAAGTCGATGTAAACATTCGGAACCGGCTTGCAAGTAGCGATATCGATAAGTTGGACGTCAACGTAGGTATCAACGCCGTCAATATCCTCGCGGATGTCCCATCGAACGTATTCGCCGTCGACAACTGCAAAAAATACGATGAGAAAGGGCAGTATGGCAGCGAGAGGAATCGACTTGCGATATGGGCCTGGGTTACCTCAGGTGCGAGTACGCAGGAACTGTTACCGTCGAAGAGAGTGGTAGCCGCCGTGTTGTTCGTTACACCAGTCAAGTTGGATTTGTGATCTGTCGCCAAAACACTGCTCGTGTCACGCCTGTATGGAGCATCGGCACCTGTGATGACCTCAGTGTTACATTAAAAGGAAACTCTCAATGAAGACTCACGAAGACCACGTTTGCGTCTGTGATCGTTGGCGGCACGTTGGCGACGTTCCCTTGCTCGTTCATAGACACCACCACGAGTGGACAGTTCGTCGTGGCAGGAAGCAAGAGACCTGCGAGCGACGTCGTGAAAGTTGGCACGACGGAAGAATTCTACAGAGCCGGCTGGCGCATGCGAGTGTGCAGAAGAGACCCCAATCAATCCCAAGGCCAGGACAACGCGGACAACGGAAGAAACAAAGAGCATTGCGCAGGCGGTAAGAATGAATTGATTGTCAACTATCTGGTGGCCATCCTTTAAAAACCATTTCATGGAACATTGGATACGTCAGACTGCGAGTTCGCGGTATTCGATGTCTCATGATGGCCCGTTGCGCAGCAGTTGGCGCGAGCGGGACAGCGGACAGTACAGGGTTTACCTCACAGACGCCGAGAGTGTTCAGCACGAACCAATTAGAACTCAAGAATTAGTGCTGCGGAGATGTGGAGGCAAAATGGAGGATGCGACCGCTCGCAGACCTTGGCAGTAGGCAGAGATGAAAAGGGGCTACAAGTACAATACCCTGCAGCAACCAGCGAAGATCTTTGAAAGTGGCGCACGACATCCAGCGGCAAGTCCGGCGCAGTGGAAAGAAGAGGAAAAGAACAAACGAAAAACCAAACAAGAACAACCAAAGGCGCATCAGCACGTGGCTCCGGAATTCCCAAATGGGTTTGCTAGGTCACATAAACTATTACTAAATTAGAACTGTCCAGCGAGCGGATATGGGCTTGAATATGTTTTCCGCAAATACGAATCGACACCGGTCGATCTCCTCACCATCACAGAAAGCCCAGAGGAAGAATATACATATGTACACAGATTTCAACTACTACAAACTCATGGAACACCTGGATCGGGAACAGTGAGAGTCGCCCCAGAGGACTCCGTCATCGTCCCCACCGTCGCCCACGGTATTCGCGAGGGATAATCTATCGTATCGAGCTCAATCGTCGTCCCCATGGGCAAGCCTGTTGTCGTCGCGGTCGTCGTAGTCGGCAGCGCCTGCGCCGGCTTGAGGGCTTTGATGTTCAGCAGGACACGCGAGCCAATGATTGAGGTAACACTGCAGGAAAAAGAAAGAAAGAATAAGAACGCGCTCAGTATGGCGTCATTGTAGAACACTCACGCTAGTCCTGGACTAAAGAAACATGAGTCAATCGACAAGTGTCGGCCGAAGAGGCACGTACGCAATCATCAGTTCGGCAAGCGACTGTCTCGCGGCGGCCCATATAACGACCTCTGGGATGAACGTGACTGGGCGCCCGTCGATTAGTTTAATCGTACTCGCACCACCAGGAAAGGTAACTGACTGAATATCGCGACAAACCAGAAGGCACCGTCCCGCAGGAACATGTTGTATATGGGCATCCGTGTGTTCCCGTAGGTGAGCAGCGTTTTGCCGCATTTATATACCGTCATGATGAACATCGTCAGGGACTAAAAAAAGCCATCGCAATATTAGATGAATCCCGGAGAAACAAAAGACAAGAATCAGGGCCTACCACAACTATTACGGGTACAGAGTAGAATGTAAAGTATCGTGGGACGACGCCTACCAAGTTAATTAGACAATTCGTGGTAACGGATGAGTCAAGACATACCCTTAGGGTAGCACCCCGTCAGTGGCCATCTACATACTCTTAGTATTAGGCGCGACACGAGGGATTGCACATACGGAAGCGGCCAGAATACTGGAATTGATCAGTTAGATATTTCACGGGATGCAACTGGATCTTACCTTTTGTCGTATAAATCGTATAATGTGATATCAGACCCCTTGAAAGCAGTTAAGCTCGAGTGTGAAGTGAGCCGAGGAGCAAGATCACCAACATTGTCAGGATCTCCACTGCAATTTCGCTCAGCATGCGAGGGTTATGTGCAGTGACAACTCACATGAAATCATCGGTATTAAAACATACAATAACCATCGTGCTTTGCCATATAAAATCCAAACTCTCAGCATGAGCACGAAATCAACCGTGGCGAGCACTAGTGTGCTGTAAACCGCCTCCGACTGGATCCAAGGTCAGTATTTTGAAGGATTTACTGAGGGAAAGGGACCGACATTGAAATATCTAATGCAACTAATCACGATGGTTCAGCAGCTGCGCGCGTGGGATCGTGCTAAACATACGCCTGGGCAACGTTTCAGTATTTCGGGAGAGATAGGAACGTGAGCGACGTACTGCATTGGAGATGTACGGACTTAGTTGCACTGCACCCGCCGGATTCATATCAGTTATGTTGGCTGCCAGCGATAGACTGCGGACAACACACCACTTGCGTCGACTCTGGGGCACAGAAAGTCAGAACGGAAGGCGTAGCTCGGGGGTCGGCGTACATTAATATAAGTAGAGTGAAATATCGGTTCTGCGATGCAATCGGAGTCAGATTGTGGGCCGCTGCTATTCGGAGGCGAGGGAAGTACCCATAGCTGCGGAGGAGGGTTCATATGAGCTCAAATGGTCAAACGGGCTCGGTGAACACGCACATAGACCACATTCGTTGTGCATATCCCGCCTCTCCACATTAATTCCACCTTGACATTGAGCATTAGCACCAGAAACAGAACGTCAGAGCGGACGCGCACTTCGTCAGGGAAGGTTATTAGGTGGTCGTATCTATTGAACGAAAAACGATCTGCGTTAAAGAAAGGCAGCGCTAACTGGGGGGACGTACGCCACAAGTGTCAATGCTGCTACTGTTAAGCATGACAGAAAAGGTCAAAATGTGCCCCTGAAGGCCGTTAATTCGACGCACGGATCATCGAGTTCGTCGTTCGCGCATCGGCGACCACCTGCCACACCTCGGCAGCGTCGTATTCTGAAATATCGCTCGACATGGGCGGGGACAGCGAGAGACGTGTGAGACCCAGATGAGAGCACAATAGAAGAGGGGCTTGACAGCTTGTGAAACTTCAAGCTGTAATGTGGCGTGTTCGAGAAGAGATCCCGCTCTTAAATCGCCTGTCGATTGAGGGGGAGAGCGAGAGCGGTGTAGGAGACGGGCGACGATGACGGGCGAGTCTAAAAGGCGTCGTGGATGAGCACGCGCCGGAGCCGAGCCAGAACAATGGCTATGCCAACGAACCCAAAAACATTCTAATTACGAAACCCGTGCGTGTTGGGCTGTCATCGGCGGTTATGACAGCCGACATTCAATCAGTCCGCAAAAAAAGGAGTTGCTTGGTCCCATTCAAACTCGTCCCCTGTTGAATGTAGATATTCCAAGCGTACAGTTTAGGTGAGCTGAATTCGAAAGGGGAACTTGTCGCAAGGATGGAGTGCAATTTGCCGATTTGATATCTCGCCAACGGTGTTGCCAAGACTCCTTTTGCCTGCTGGATTGATTGTGCCTGCACGAGCTGATGAACGAAGAGATCGGCGCCTTCATGAGCTCGAAGTTTGGATGCGATGCAAAGAAATTTAGACGTTGAGCGCAAACCAGTGCAAAACTGGCGGGAACTGCCTGAGAGCAGCCTATCTGACGTCGGTTATGTACATAGCACTGTCTTCCCGTCCGGATTTGTGAGGAACGGAGAGTCATTGGGCGCAGATTATTATCAAAATTAGCGAAGCTAAGCGGAAGCGAGCGCAACGGCGCAGACTGACGAAATCCAACGAACTTGAAGTCCTCGTCCAAGGTTTTCAAAGTGCACATGAATGCCAGTGTATTCCAGTTTGATTCCAATCTCAGTTGACAGACACCCTTGTTGAGGGTGAATGAGAAAGGCCTGTAAAAATCCAGACAGTCGGCAACGCCCAAAGCCCGATAGGATTGCCGACACAAGGGAAATTGGAAATTTAGGATACGGATCACATAGAATGAACAACGATCTTCGCAGAATGCGGAGAGAACAAAGCTTCCAGCAGTGTGGCTGTACAGTTCCATAACAAGAGGCACGTGGTCTCGGGCTGGAACACCGGTGTTTGGTGTGCCAAGTCGCTGCCAAACAACGCGTCTTGACGTAAGTAGTAAGTACTGTACTATTTCGACCAAATGTTCAGGTGACGGTGACACCCGATTTTTTTTGATGTGCCTAAAAATCGCTATAATTCAAAAGAAAATTTATCGGTCACCTCGGTCGACGAAAATCTAAAAATAATGAACATTTGGTCGAAATAGTACAGTACGCGGTCTTCCTTTCCACCGTTCTCCTGCTTCCCTTGCACCTGTTTGGAAGCCTCTATCTGCCTGTCATTTCTCATACAGCAAGAGGTGTGTCTAGTCCCCTACGCTGATTGTTTGCGCAAGAGGGTAGGATTTTCTTTCCTTGTGGATTCATATGGGAGGTCGGCACTGCTAAGTCGCTGCCAAACAACGCGTCTTGACGTAAGTACGCGGTCTTCCTTTCCACCGTTCTCCTCCTTCCCTTGCACCTGTTTAGAAGCCTCTATCTGCCTGTCATTTCTCATACAGCAAGCGGTGTGTCTAGTCCGACCCTACGCTGATTGTTTGCGCAAGAGGGTAGGATTTTCTTTGAATCTTTCCTTGTGGATTCATATGCCAGGAAGTCGGCAGAAGTCGGGCCACTAGTTCACACTTTGTCTGATAGGTCGTGGCCGGGGACCTGATCCGTGAAATTTGGATTTTCCGACAAGAGGGTTCATTTGATTACTGTAATTTGGATCGGTTTGGGATCTGAACAAAAGTATACGTATTGTTACAGCACATATTCCCAGGCGGTTTGCGGATACATGAATGTGTGGGGTTATGCAAGATCAAAAGGAACGTTCGCTGGAGTGATTCTGGAATCTCAAGGAGCTGGACCATGAACTGGATTTCAAGTTCCAAAGAAATGTTTGGTGTGCAGCGGAGCATGAATCACTCCGAATGAGACATTCATTATAGTGCTCGACTTGTAGTAGGTGATACCGCAGCAAGTGCTTGAGACGACAAGTTGTGAGCGTCGGCCGACTAAGCCGACCGTCGGCCCTTAGACTCTTTTGGCAATTTTCCGCCCGACCCATCTTTGATTGACCTATATAGCCCAAGATGTGGACCTAGTTAGCGAGGGAGACATATGCTGTCTCCCTCGCTAACTAGGTCAGGTTTAAGAGATATAGAGTGTACCTAAGAATTATCTATTAGATATATATCTTTACTTTGCTCTTAGAGGTCTCTTAGGCAGAATAATTACTGAGTGCTGTCGGGCTGGGCGGAGCGCCTGTCATTCCCATTATAGATGGCGCACGACGCCGAATAGCAGCGCTGTCAATGATGAGGTCCATCAACGGCATCAAAAGTCCTGCCACACGCCCGCCCCGCCCGCCCAAGTCACCCGTTCCTGCCCCAATAATACCCGTAAATTCATGAAAGAATTTGGGTGGCCCCCCGGAGGCATAGTCAGACTATCCCCCTTCATAATTAACTACATGTCCGGCCTGCAATATACAGAGGATTTCTCGTTTTGGAGCTCAAAGCCATCAATTTTGAATTGATGGCAAACTGGAAACACTAAATCGTGTGTTATAAGACTGCACCATCATAAGGAATTGGTGTGGGACCATGCTTGAGGATCATATTGAATGGTCCCTAGTAAATAATATATATCTTGGGTAAGTTGGGTTGCTTTGAACTCAATTTAATTGAAAACATAAGTATAGTAAGTACTAGTACAGGCATGTTTTCACGGCAAAGAATGTTTATATCTTGGCTTGTGCGAGTGGCAGCCATGCTCTTTGAAAGCTGCACCCTTGGGAAAGATGCAAGAGCTTCGTGGGCAGTCCCCGTTCGCACATCAAACATGTTCTGAAACAATGGCCCCCATCGCGGTGGTCAAACCGTTGTATAGCTATGTTCCACAACCACATCTGCAGCACTCCTCCTCATAGAAGAAGGGGTGGCACTGCGGACAGATGCACGCGGTGCGAACGCAGGTGCGTGTGTGGCGTCGTCCTCATTCTCATCCGAGACTCGCTCCATTGAAAGCGCTGTAACTTGGGATATTGTTGCATCAGGGAGGACTAGGTGTGGTGGTGTGGTGTTGCTGTTTTGCGATGGCCAGTAGGTTGTTATAGGAGGAAGGAATATGGCCGGAGGAAAGCTGCCGTACCGCTGCATCTGCAGGCAGGCGGCCTCGTGATGACTGTGTGTGTTTGTGTGCTTCAAAGGAAAAGGTTAGTATTCAGTGAGTAAGTATTGGGTCGAAATGCACTCGTACCTGGCTCCATAGAGCTTGTGAGACGTCTTGTCTGACGGCAGTGTCCATATGTCGCTGACCCCGGCATATGGGGTGCAAGAGTGAGGAAGAGAAGAGAGGATCAATCACGGAGTTGGATCAGGAATAGATTACACTCCTCATATCAGTTCTCGAGTTAAAATCAAGCACGATTTAAATTGTAGCTCCCGCTCACCTTTACCGATGGCCCCCAAAAATTAATAGCGTAGCGAATACAGTCGAAGCACTCTACAAATAAATAATGAGCACAATCGACACAGTTGTGAATAAATTAAAAAAGATTTTGTGGTCCAAAAAAAAGAAAAGCTCAGGAAATAGAGGGAAAATGACCCTCCTAAAGTTTGAGACCGAACGGCACAGTGGAAGTGGTAGAATTGATGTTATATCAGTTCGCGAGTTTAATGTATGTCAGTTCTCGAGATTCATTCATTTGGTCCATTTGGTTGCTTATTGATTCTCCCAATCTCGCCTCTTCTGCTCAGCATTTTCAAGAAACATTCATCCAAGCTTTTTTAAATAATACATCCACCTTGTGCCAAATAAACTAGGATCTTCCGTCCACCACGACACCATGAGTACAGGAAGGAGCTCATACTCCTGTCGATCAGCCTCTCGACCATCTCAACTTTGAAAGTGGTTCTCGACATACCAGAAGATCCCCCACAGTACGCTAAATTGCGTAAATGAGCATGCATTCCTTGTTTTCCAGGACAGGGACATTGGAATTTTCCACCATCGCTGATGGAACTGCTACTGTATGAGAGTACCAACTGGGAACTCAACGACAAGCTGCAAGACGAGATGCCGCACTTGGTGGTGTCAAACTGGCCAAGGGCTTGAACAGCGCACCAGCCGAATGCGAGGATGAGGACATCGCAATGTTTCAGTTGTGTGCATGAGAAAGAGATAGGCTGACTATGCCTCCGGGGGGCCACCCAATTTTTTTCATGAATTTACGGGTATTATTGGGGCGGGAACGGGTGACTTGGGCAGGCGTGGCGGGCGTGTGGCGGGACTTTTGATGCCGTTGATGGGCCTCATCATTGACAGCGCCGCTATTCGGCGTCGTGCGCCATCTTTGATGGGAATAACAGGCGCTCCACCCAGCCCGACAGTGCTAAGTAATTATTCTGCCTAAGAGACCTCTAAGAGCAAAGTAAAGATATATATCTAATAGATAATTCTTAGGTACACTCTATATCTCTTAAACCTGACCTAGTTAGCAAGGGAGACGGCATATGTCTCCCTCGCTAACTAGGTCCACATCTTGGGCTATATAGGTCCTTTGATTTTGCCTTTTTTTTTTTTTTTTGTCTCACTTGCAGGAGAGCGCCTAAAAGCCGGAATTCATTCATTGACAACTTAGAGGAAGGTCCAGGGTAAATGAATTCAGCAGGACATGAATATCTACGAAACCGGTAAAGTATGAAGGACTAGGAAAAGATCGTCGAAACAAGGATCAGGAGGTCGCGATAAAAGTAGGGGACTGATGTGATGTACTGGGAGGTGGAGCGCGGATGCGACGCACTGGGGAGCTAGCGGGATTCGTTGTGGTTCACGGCCGGTGGGCGCAGCTTGCTGGCTCTCCCGCAGACGCGAATGTGCACCACGCTGAAGGACACGACTGCGTGGGATGCGCGGCGGGTTCTGATATCGCGCACGCGCAAGATTGCGCAGTGAGTGCTGAGTCGCTGCTGAGTCGTGCGTAGGTTACGCGTGCGGTGTGAGGATGGGAAGGAATGCGCGGCCATCGAAAAGCGGAATGCTCGTAGATATACGGCGGGGCGCAAGGGTCGAGCTGCAGGATTGTGGTTCGCAGCGTGGGCAGTGGACGAGGACGCGGCGGTGGCGTGGGCGGGTGTCGAGGACGCAGCCGGGTTCTTGCACACAGCATGCGTATTATGCGCGCGTGTAAACTGTATCGACGTGGCGTACGGGTGGATGGCAATTGCGCGTGTGCTCGGCAACACGCGGTGGGAGAAGCGTCGTTGGATGGGCGGGCGAGAGTACTTGGTGTAGCCGAGCCACGTGGGCGGAGAGGCGATATGCATGCGGGGGATTCGAGAACGTGCGCACTGAGAGACGTTATCACGGGAATGGAGACGGTACGGTGGGGAGACGAATAGAGGCGGTGGAGCTGTAAAGAGGTTAGCGAAAGGGAAAGTGAGGGCAAGGGC
The DNA here is from genome assembly GCA_029378395.1 of Mycena leptocephala. Taxonomy (NCBI): domain Eukaryota; kingdom Fungi; phylum Basidiomycota; class Agaricomycetes; order Agaricales; family Mycenaceae; genus Mycena; species Mycena leptocephala. Next base: position 246,377 of record JARJLF010000252.1, on the reverse strand, counting down.
ACCAGGGGGTGAATGGGAAGGAAGGAACGACATACCTTGAGGGCGGGGCACGCGCAGGGTGCGGGTGCCAGTTGTTAGGGAACGGTTGATGATGCTCCGGTGAGAGTGCCTGGGAAGGGAAGCTATTGGCGTGTGCGATGGGGTACGACGGTCGTCACGGCGGCTGGGCACGCCGGTGGTGGTGTACGGCATGCTGGGGATGTGCCCGGGTGCACACGTCAGTGGGACTATGCGGAAGATGGTCGCCGCGCATGCGGAGGAGACGAAGATGGCGTGCGCGATGGAAAATCGCCGCCGCCGCTGTGGCGCAGGTCGCTGATGACGTGCGTCGTGTGGGTGGTGCGTGGCAGGCGGAGGCTTTGAGCGGCGGGGGTAGTTGCTCGTGGCGCGAGAGAAACTGAATTCTAACCCAGATCGAGCGGTCTATGACTCTGAGAGAAGGTGAAGACCGAGTCGTGCGCGATGGGAAACAGGAGCAGCGGGTGCCGCGCATGCGGGGGGTCGTGCGTGGTGAGCGTGGTAGGGATGGGCGTCGAGCGCTGAAGCGCCGAAGACGGTCGAGGCGTGCGAGGAGGTGACGTGGGGACTAGGGATGCTGACGCTGCGCGTGCAGTCGACAGTGCGGGTCCTGTCTTGGGGGCACGCAGGCGTGCCGAGAGAGGCAGCGTAGGGTGACTGCACGAGCGGCGGCGCCGAAGACCAGTGACTGCGCGGAGGGTTAGTGTACGCAAAAAGAACGGGAAGGCGAAGAGGAAGAGAAAAGAGGGGAAGGAGAGGATATGTGCATTGAGCGAGGAAAAGGGAGGAGGAAAAAAGAAGAGTTAAAAGGTCTGCTACGCAATCGTACCCACTTAGATCGTACGAGGCGCATGTCGAGGGGCTGCTGCTACTGCCCATGCAGCTAGTCGCGGCGGGGCATGCGTAGTGGATAAAAATGGAGGTCGTGAGGTCGTGCTCGTTGCTTCTCGGTCAGGGAGCAGAGAAAGGGGAGGGTGGGATGCAAAGGCATGGCGAGACGGGCATTACAGCGATGGAGGTCAGAGGCCGCATCATCGCCGGTGCACTAGGACTGTGGTGATGGCCAAATGATGGCGACACGCGCGCACAAACAAACACGTCGCGTGATAGCGTCGACAGGGGTCGTAGCGCGTAGCTTGTAGCGCGTGGGGGACGGGCTGTAGAGGCCGGCGGCTGTAGCACAAGTGACATCGTAGCGTCGATGCAACGCTGCGCTAGAAGGAGTAGCGGTCGACCGAGATTGCCAAAGACGCTGCAGGTGTAGCAGACGATGTAACCTGTAGGTAGGTGAAGCGGGCGGGATGCGCTGCGCTAGAAGCGGTAGATTAGAAGATTAGATTGCGAAAGGCTTGTCGGAAAAATCATTGTTGACCTATCAGGTCTGAGACCGTCCAATGACCTGATATGGTCTGATATTGTCCGCGCAGGGACAATATCAGGCCAAATATGGCGATCTCAGATCTGATATTCTGAGGCCAGAACATATATTGTAGGTTGCCCCAGGGAGTTCCAATTTGAGCCGTCAACGGTAAAGAGGAAGAGGCGCATGTTATGCAATGGAATAAAATTGTGGTTGAGACAAAAATACATAATTCAATTCCCAGAGCGTACGAACATATCCCCGTCAGTCAAGTCGTTGAGGTAGGTCAAGGACGGTTTGTTAGCATCGGAAACTGCAGGTACTTCACCAAGACCAAGTCCAAGGACTTCTTCTCGTCGTAAACCCGACATCCCGCCCATTTAGTCTTCGGTGTCCAGTTGCTCCTCTTGAACATGCCAACGACGGCGGTGTCGTGGACAGACTCGTCTGGTAGTTGACAGCGCAACAATGCCATTAGATTAGGTACTGACTATTAGAGTTCAAGACTGACTTCATCGTAGAAAAGTCACAACAAAAGGTACAACGCTTGGTCTCACAAAAGGTTGGTTCATTTTTGTTTTTTTCCCTTTTTCCCAGCGTCGTCTGATCAGGCCCAATAAGGCGTTGTAGTCCTGGTTAGCCTGATAATGTCGCTCAGGTCTGATATTACCTGATATTTGAAAAAGGTACATTCTTGAAAAAAAAAAAGGCACCCCCCGGTCTAATGACCTGACATTCTCTGATAATCTCATATTTTCGGAACCCAGGCAACAAAGATTTTTCCGACGCAGTTTCAACTGCGCCAGTTTGAAACAAAACTCCATTCTAAAAACGGCGCGGGTCGGGCTGTAGCGCATCAAATACAGGAGTTTTCCGTCTCCCCGACCGCGAATTGCGAATATCTCATGCAATTCAGGCCGGAATAGTGCGCGTATACTTAGACTCAAATGAAGGCATTCGATGGGGCGAAGCCATGGAGATATATGGAGGTAGAGAGATTTTCTTTTGAGGGCGCCACAGGACCAAGAGTAGCGAAAAAAGGGTTATTAAATATGGACAACGATTTCACCGTGGAGGAGCCTATAATCGGGTGCTTGGGCCGGAAGTTGAGGGGGAGGGGTATTTCCATGTGGGGAATCAACCTTGGATATCGCCGGAACCACAATGCGGTATAGTCCAAAGGCCACTTGGCCTGTAGCGCGGAAAAAAATGCGATTTTTGAGATAACCACCTCCGACCCTCTTCTTCTAAACTCTTTCCTCAAGACCCACATGTGGATCCACTGCCCAAGCACCTCCAAGTTATCGCAAACCGAATGTGCCACTAACCAACGACCTTCGTTTACTCTCCTGTCAACTTTGGTGAGCTCTTACCAGGTTCTTTTTTTTTAAATCAGAGCTTATTGGGATCTGAGGGACACTACTGGAGCCGCCAAGCTGGATGGCATCATGCCACTTGGATAAATGTTCCTTTGGTGTGTACATCGGACCATCATATATATATTTTCTTTTGCTCACTGCAACCTTTGACCATGTCTCACATGCTACAGTCACCATTCTTGCCCACATGCTTATACAGACCCCCAGGCATGTCCGTGCGCGCAGAAGACCAGTCTGGTGTTGTACCAGCCACAGTGATATTTCAAGTTGGGTGTAACTTAAGTTTTCAACTCGTTTCATTGCATAACAATCACACATATAACTCAAGTGCTTTGTAGAACTTAAGTCGTGGACGGGACTTGAGTGTTTGGCAGGACTTGCGTGGTCGGTGGGGACTTAGGTGGTGGACGGCGACTTAAGTGGAGGATGGGGGACTTGAGTCATTGATGACCGAGGGGGCGTACCATACACCGCGCACGCCTGGTGGGAGAACTTAAGTTCGGGCGCCACCTAAGTCTTGTTTCGGTCTGGACCACCTTGAGCTTAAGTAGAGCTTGTTTTATTTCATGGCCTGTAGCGCGGAAAAAAATGCGATTTTTGAAGGGGTATGTAGCGCGACGGGGGTGAGGTATCAAGGGCAACTTTATATGTAGGAAGTGTGCGGAATACAAAACGGGTATGAGAAGGTGGACCAGTTTCCCTTAAAACAGAAAACCCCATGTAGCGCGGTGCCCAATGAGCTGTTTTTTCTTTCTTTTCTTTTCTTTTTCTTTTGCGGAATAGCACTAGATCTTCACAGTCGAAGTCTAATCCATGCCGCAGTACATCGTGCAAATTGCCTGGATTCGAGACAAGTCGCAGTAACAAGTCAACCACCAGTTTGTAACTAAACATGACGGTCTTCCACAGTTTGAGAAGATCAATGAGTTGCTTGTGCAAGGGACCGTCCGGCCCAAGCAAAAAAGCACGAAATCTGGCAGACAAAGAATATAATTGATGTTTTCAAGGCTTTGACTCGGCAGATCTCTTCTTTACCTTCTACAGTGCTTTTCATACCGTTCACTTGACCTTAGGCAAATATTTAAACCACCAGTAACAATTTCCAAATTGGGCCTCAAATCTGCCATGGAGCGAAGCCGCCACCATATTGTGCTAACAGGTTTCAAACTGACAATGCGGATTTCATTCATCTGTATAAATGGATCTATTTACTGCCATAGCTCAGTACAGGTAACTGCTAGTAGTGCCTAAAATCGAATAAATCACCCATTAACCCAATTAAACTCGTTGCATAATGGTTAGAAACCTACAAGGTTAAACCAAGCTCATCGGGTAGTGGGCTTCAGAGTCCCAAGTGAATAAACGGAACCCAACGCTGAAACGGGACCTTCTTCTCTTTCCGCAATTTATTTACCGCAAGATGTAGCGCCTCAGCGGCTTTAGTGGAGTCAGGATACGATTCGGGGCTAGTCCCGAAGATGTGGTTATAGAAGACATCTACGACTTCGGGACCATCCTCGTCGTGCATTGTCCTGTGTGGGCGGGAAAACCAGATCAAATCCCTGATGACGATAATAAATTAAACTGACCACATTGTCCCCACCACTCCACGGAAACCAGCAAATAACATCGTAGCCGCAAGATGTATGGCTTCATCTGGGACCTTTTCATCTCCCTTAGCCGTCTCGCATGCGCTAAGAAACGCTAAGGATGCATTTTGGATAGGGTTTTGCATGATCTTCGAAACCTTCAGATCTCCATCACCTAAAAGAAGAGCACTTTCAAGCGGGTTGACAAGATTCTGTGATCCATGACATGCAAAGTGGACGAATGAGGCGTCAGGAAGGAGGGAGAGGACCCTTCCAACAGATGTGGGCTCGTCTTTGGTTCCCAGTTTCGTTAGCCACGTCTTCGGTACATGTTGTTCAATCATGGCAAGTTCTTTGAGAGTACAGGGTAAGTCGAGACGACGATCACCCGGCATCTCAGCCTGAATCACGGCCAACGTCTTGGGCTCATGGACTTTGGGAGGGGGCGATGCGAGGAGAGTGTCCAAGGTAGGGGTATACGATGATATGGCGTAATCGGATAAGGTTTCAGGATTGTCGCCTCCATATACACCAGCTGCGTGGATTGGAAGGAGGGCAAACGGGCCTGTGGTACACCACCAGATACGGGTAAGAATGTCCTTATCCTCCTGCTTCTGAAATTCAGGCTGAGTATAAGCAGAAGAATATTCAAAAGGCTAAAAGTAACAACCTTGAGATTTAGTGCACAAATAATTGGACGGGCGACAGTGACCCATAGCTTTCCCAAGACCGCTCTGAATAAATCGTTAGGAGTATGGCCTGCCGTCGGTATTCGCACCGCTTTAAGGCGAGGGTCGGTACGTATTGATTCGAGGAGTGCTTGCAAGGTAACCGAATCAGTCCCTTGAGACGATAACGCCATCCGTAAGATATCACCAAGGCCTTGAGTCATTTCGATTGAAAGATCCGGTAGCGGAATATGCTTCACCTCTTCCTGTGTGACTACCAGGGCATCACATCCAGAATCGGCGGCATTGAGCAAGACTATGGGACCATTGGAGGAGGCCTTTCGTAAATTTGAAATAGACTTTGGCAGCAAAAAATCATCAAAGTCTTTCAGCTTCCTCACCGCTTCAAGGGTATCATTCCAATCTTTGTTCAGGATACGACGACGTGTCGCCTGCTGTTCCAGGTCCCTGGTACGTTGTAAGCTATGCTGCATAGGCTGGGAGCCATCATGTGCTGATGGGGCTTCGAGTGCATGTGAAATATTTAGAAGTTTAAGGGCGAGATCTGGTGCAACAGACTGGAGTTCATCCATGGGTGTCCGCAACTGGAGTGCTTGAGCCCAAAATACACCTCTCCCTGCACAGAGAAACTCGACAGCCTTCTCAAACTGGCCTTCTCGGATAGAATAGCTGCAAGCATCACAAGCCAGACCTCGAGCTCGGGACAGTGCCTCCTGGCGTTGTCGGATATTGAGATCCAGGGAGGCTAAGCGAGGAAGAAGATTGATCGTATACTGATACGCTTGCATAGCAGATGAGTGGCGGAAAGAGGCTGCCTTGCGTGCCCAATGGCGTGAATGACGAAACCGAGCAATGACAGAAGATGTTTCATGGGCCGATGCATCGCGGAAATAGATCATAGACTCGTCAACGTCTGCCAGCTGACCAGTCTGCTCAAATCGCGTCGAAAGCGCATTTGCGAGGTTGTTGAGTGAGCTGGATTGGTTGGGGTGAGATCCAGGGAAAAGCTCCAATGCTTCTCGGTGAAAATCAATGGATTCCTCCAAGTCTGCCAGCTGACCAGTCTGCTCAAATCGCTTCGAAAGCACATTTGCGAGGTTGTTGAGTGAGCTGGATCGGTCGGGGTGAGATCCAGGTCTCAGCTCCAATGCTTCTCGGTGAAAACCAATGGATTCCTCCAAGTCTGCTGGCTGACCAGTCTGCTCAAATCGCATCGAAAGGGCATTTGCGAGGTTGTTGAGTGAGCTGGATCGGTCAGGGTGAGATCCAGGGAAAAGCTCCAATGCTTCTCCATGAAGACCAATGGATTCCTCCAAGTCCGCCAGCTGACCAGTCTGCTCAAATCGCGCCGAAAGCGCAGAAGCGAGGTTGTTGAGTGAGCCAGATCGGTTGGGGTGAGATCCAGGTCTCAGCTCCAATGCTTCTCGGTGAAAACCAATGGATTCCTCCAAGTCTGCCAGCTGACCAATCTGCTCAAATCGCGTCCAAAGTGCATTTGCGAGGTTGTTGAGTGAGGTGGATCGGTTGGGGTGAGACCCAGGTCTCAGCTTCAATGCTTCTCGGTGAAAACCAATGGATTCCTCCAAGTCTGCTGGCTGACCAGTCTTCTCAAATTGCGCCCAAAGTGCAGAAGCGAGGTTGTTGAGTGAGGCAGATCGGTTGGGGTGAGATCCAGGTCTCAGCTCCAATGCTTCTCGGTGAAAACCAATGGATTCCTCCAAGTCTGCCGGCTGACCAGTCTGCTCAAATCGCGTCGAAAGCGCATTTGCGAGGTTGTTGAGTGAGCCAGATCGGTTGGGGTGAGATCCAGGGAAAAGCTCCAATGCTTCTCGGTAAAAACCAATGGATTCCTCCAAGTCTGCCAGCTGACCAGTCTGCTGAAATCGTGTCCAAAGCACATTTGCGAGGTTGTTGAGTGAGCCAGATCGGTTGGGGTGAGATCCAGGGAAAAGCTCCAATGCTTCAGCGAGGTTGTTGAGTGAGCCAGATCGGTCGGGGTGAGATCCAGGGAAAAGCTCCAAGGCATGTTTGTAAAAACCAATAGATTTCTCCAAGTCTGCAAGCTGATCAAACCTTGACACTGCTTCTATGATGTCGGTGACATCACCAAGCTGCAGAAAGCGGTGATGTAGTGCTATGCCAAGATCTTGCAGGTAAGTTGCATTTTCAGGGTCAACCCGCAGTGCATCCTGATATGCATAGATTGACTGGTTCAGATAGTCTACCATGTGGGTTGCCTTCCATTGCTGTAAGCATATGTCACCAAGATGATCGAGAAGTCTGCCCCGCAACTCATTCATGAAGGGCACCAATAGAATCCTTTCATGCATGACCCAAAGCTCGAGAATATCCGGTTGGCTTTCCTTTTGGGACGCTTCATTCATCCGCCGAAGATGGCGGACAAGTGTTTGGAAATCACCACCAACAAATGTGACTATAGAAGACTGAGAAATTTTGCAGAAAAGCTTCACTATATCTTACTGTGACTCTCCAAGATTTCAATCCTATTGTATGCCCGGTTGAGCATTGGCTCAGAGACAGAGAAATCCGCTGTCAACCTAAGTGTGGGACCGTCAAAGTTGACTTTCATCAGATCTAAACAAAAGGCTACAGTATCATTGTTCTCAAATGTGGACCAGTTCTCAATATCAGAGGAACACGTACAATTTCTGTTTTCTCCATAGGTGAGTGCTTCGCCCCTCCCCATTTCGATTGAGCCAAGGAGTCGGGTACCAAGACTTTTGCTGTGGCGCATGATTGCAATGATGAAGTTCTCAGCACGCTCTGGACTGGGAACAGACATTAACTGCCACCTCATTTCTCTGCATGCAGACCATGCACTCACATGATACACGCAGGCTTCATTCTCCAGAAGCTCTGACCTGGCTCTGTGTCCAATGGCACCGTTTGTAGAACAATATCCTTTTCAACAATGAGCTGGGCAAATATCTGCATGTCCGCCGGGAGATCGGCATGCGGAAGGGACAGTGGTTTGATTTCGATATCTGTGTAGGACAGATGAAAAAGGATGGTGTTACATGTTCAAGGAATAATTACCGTGAAGATGTACACTGCGGACGTTGAGTACTCAGTGTATGGTTCAACTATACACAGTGCATTCAAACTCACATGCGAGGCATAGCGAATGCTGAGGGCAAGTCAGTATTTGCTAATGGGTGTGAACGGGACAAGGGTCAATGCAGTTATACCGCTGAGAGCCACGCGGCTTCCAGCAGTCTCTTCTATATATACAAAGAGCTGTGCATCTGTTAATATTTCAGAAGCGCTGAAAGCATCCGACAATTGGGTATGATCGGCATCCTCGCACATGTCACGCTGAAATAACCTCTGCCGTGCTAACGCCACTTATCATCCACGATAATTTGGGTCAAACGGGCTGCACGATCCCCTATTCCGTGCTTCTCGTGTTCAATTACCATCGGTGCATTTATGGGAAGATATAATTGATGGGGGTGCAACTAAAGAACAGACTGAATATATTGCAGAGACAGCTCGGTATAAATACAAATCTCTTATCTATGAGTCAGACTGGCAATGATACTAAGGCTGTGTGAAACACAATAAAGCATATGGTGAAAAAGATGGTAGTCGGGCAAAAAGCAGGCTAAACCTAAAGTGAACATAGCAACGGTGAAAAGACAAGAAAAGAAGTAAAATTGTGGAGCAGTCCATGTGCATTCCACATGCATTCCGCATGGTCAACAGACCACGGGTTGTATTTCCAACAGCATTCATACTGAAAGTAGAGGCCTTGCTCATCCTTGGTACCGTTCTCGTCATACCGTTTTCGTTGGTTGCTCAAATTATTGAAACGGCCGAACCATATCACGCGTCACGAGAGGGTTCGAATTAAATGTATTTTTACAGCATAACGGCGTCAGGAAAGACGTAGGACTGGGGCAAAGCCGGATGATCGGAGGACGGATCATCTATCGATTCTGCTGAGCCATCCGCCGCGATGTCTTTGAACGGAGGCCATACGAACTTGTCGATGAAGTCGGTTGGAATGGTAATATCGGACTGGGTCATAGTCGTGGATTGGGTTATCTTGCAAAGGGTGCGGCGGTGTTGGCGTCTTCGCCGTCTTGTAGCAATTTACACGTTTCAAGCGCATGGTCGTCATCGCCTCATCGCAGATTAAATTAATTGTTAACAGCATCTTCAACGAGACCGAGACGCCGCATTTTCCGTAGATTTCCTCGGAACTGTCAGAAAGCGCCACCGTGAAGCATTCTCCACTTCGAGCCGTGTAGCATTGACCCGTTTGTTCCGAGCTTGGTAGGGGTTTTATGGCCAAAACGTTACGGAATGTGAGTTGGAAGGAGAAATAAAATATAGAAAGGAGGAACACGGTGTGGCGAGAGATCCCATCCAGTAGTAACTGAGGTCAGTTCCGCGAAGTTCGAGCGTCAGGTGAAAACATTCTATTGCTCAAGCGGCGCTGAAGGAGATACTTTTCCTCTAGCTTGAGGTTCATTCTTCGGCGAAGTTAAAGCCAAGCTAGAGATCGCAGAGAACAAGCTCAATTAGAAGTCGAGCGTCGCCTCCTGTATCCAGCAGTTGAATGAATCATTCATCCATCCTCTCCAAGGCTCATGGTCGAGATCTGAAAAAGTCAACTCACAAATAATGATCATCGCAGCCGAGCGAACGAGGTCAGTGAATTCAGTACGATCATCACATTCGCTACGAAATGACAAAAACTAGAAACAAAGTTTCTAGCATGTACGTGCGGAACAACATTTGAAGGACAAATGATCGCGCCAACGGGTCTTCCTCCAGGTCCACAGGAGAAAGGCAGACGCGCGCGTGCCTGACCAGCAAAGTCGTGGGCGATTTGAAGCCATGCACACCACGACAAAGTTGAAAGCGCGGGAGAGGAAAACAGAACAGAAGAAAGAAGGACGGAAATCCCGCCAAAAGAAGCAGCAGAGGAAACTGAAATGTAAAAAAACGCACCCAGCCAGCCAATCAACACATTGAACCGCCTCGGTCATTGACACGTACCGAAACGAGCAGGAAGGTTGTGGAAAAGACGGCGCTGAGCCGATTGTGGTATGTGATGAAGAGACGAGGGGAGCGGGTGAGTGACGCAGTGGACGCGAGATAAGAGCAGTAGAAGAATGCACGAGATGGGTGCGGATGCATCGATGGCGAGCAGTGGGAGTTGGACCGAGTGGGACGAGAAAGCAAGAGGCGGTCCTGGGTGTCGACGTCCATGGTGCCGGGAATCGACAAGAGCTCCGGCGCGAGCAGACCGCAGAGCGCGATGCGCGAGAAGGTGTGGAAGGCGATTGCGAGGTGGGAAGCGCCCCAGAGACCAAGGGGTAACCGATTTGTGATTGCCAGACCAGAGGCTGGTTGGTTGGGTCGGCCATCAGGCCATAAAAAAATTTCTGGGAGCCAACAATTTTATGTCTCCTGGGGCCTCTGCATGGGCTAGAAATGCCTCTATGTTTCTTGCTGTTTTCTGCCCCAAAAAACTCATTTCCACCCGCCTTGATAGGTTTCAACCATGTTTTCAACGGTCGATCCTAATTCGGAAGGATGTTGTGGCTCTGTTTGACTATGAACCAAGGTAGATATTTCACCATTTGAAACCTTGGGGAAGGAATGTTGACCATTCTAATGCCTTTGGAGCCATTTCCAGTGGGTTCTGGACTCAAGAACATGTTTTTGAGCAGGAAAATAATAACCCACGTGATAAATTGCCTTATTTAGACGTCACGTGATTGGGTGGGTCGCTGAGAGGGTCTTATTTTCAAAACCGGGTCCGGTTCCATTATTCACAGATCGGTTACCCCTTGCCAGAGACGAGCGTAGAGGATCGATCTCATGATGCTGTAAGCCCGGAAAGCACGGCCCGCCGCTAGGGGTGGGAGACTCCTGGTAGGGCGTACCCAATTTCGGCGGCGCGGCTCCCGTTCACCTAACACACTCGCCAGCGCGTCAGTTCACGATCTCCACCACGCTCTCCACTTCATTTGCGTCGTTCAAATCTGGTATCTCGTTAAATTGTCCTCGGAGCAGGGGGTGGGGAGTCTTGAGTAGAATCGCTCGGACCGCTATATGAATAGCAGACCTAGCCTTGGTTACCCAGTAGTCATCAACAAGGGGGTACGGAAAAAATACCCCAAGGGGCGTTCGGCTTTCGAAAATCAGATATGGGGTCGAAAAGTTTTTTTCAACCTCAAGCTGAGCCCCCTCCCCCCGCAAGTGAGTTTGTTCCAAACTTGGAATTTAGAATCGAAACCTTTGGACCCGGAACTTTGGAAGCGTCCGGTGAAGTTCTGAATGGACGCCAATGTCATTTGTGCCTCTCAAACTTCTTTGACCGAAGTTAAGCGCTCCAAGGCGCTAGTATTAACAGCGAATGCAAGGGAAGCTGATCTATTTAATCGAACTTCGAGATTCATCGAATGTGCTGAACTCTCTGATGATCTAACTTGGCTGTCTCGGGATTGGATCGGGATTTGGCAGCTGATGGAATTCAACTTCAAGTTGGATAACGTCCGTTGTCAGCGCAGGCAGATTCCATTGAACCCTGTTGCCCATAGGCGCGAACAGGTGGCTCGATTCTGAAGTCCGGGTCTCGTCCGTCCTATATAAGGAGTGCCTAATTAGCGTGAATGGCATCTCCCTTAGATCAACAATGAAGTACCTCCTATCTGCGATCTTTCTTTCCCTCGTGGTTGGTTTCACCCGTGCACGGAACATCTCTGAGCGTTGCCAGGCTGAGGTAGGTCTAGTATGTTTCGAACCGTGGACTTGTATTCACCTAGTGCACTCAGATACGCTCGATCCAAACCTGTGGAGGTTCCACCGATGCCCTGCCTTTCTATAGAATGTTTAACCCAACCACCGTCGACCATGTTTATACCACCGACTGGGTTGTCGTCAATGCTGACGTGCCCACGCTTAATTTTCAAGGTGTCGCTGCCCTCGTTTTCGACACGCAGGAGGAGTCGACAGTCCCCTTTTATCGCCTCGTCAACCGCGCCACATCGGTGAATTTCTACACGATTTCGGAAACGGAGCGAGCGGACGCCTTGCAGAATGGTTATACTGCCCCTCCTAATAATCCAATCACTTACATATATCCAACTCAAATCTGCGGAAGCGCCCCCTTCTATCGCCTCTACCAGGCGGTCGAAACCGACAATTTCTATACCACCTCGGAATCGGAGAGGCTGAAATTTATTGCCAAGGGATACACCGACATCGGGATCGCCGGATACGTGTTACCGGTGACGTCCACTCAGTGCGCTTGACCAGGTGGGTTTCATCAGTTTGTCCATTTCATCCTGGTATCCGAGCGCTGACTCTAGCCTGTTCCAGCGCAGGAATCATCCAAATCCGATAGATACGAGCTCCTTAGCTATATCGATGTCATCTATCATCTCAGTGTTCCAGAAAAACTTCTCAGTGGTGCAGAGAAACTTTTTTAAAAAAAATTCTTGTTACCATCGCAGTACCTACACCCAACCTACACTGCGTATTATTTATTGTGTTCGAAACCATAAATAACCGCAGAGCGGGAACTCGGCACGCCGGTAACTTCCAACGAATGGAGATGAGAGAAATAGCGCCCAATGACACGCATGCTAGTCACCCAGCCCGGTGAAGTGCTAAATCGGCGCCAATGGAAAACAGCGGACAGCTTTCAAATTTCCTTGACCGAAGTGCTGGAGCGCTAAGCGCTCGTGTTCGACAATGAATGTCGAGGAAGATGACCTCAGGCTCTATAATAGGGCATCCAGGCTGAAGCGTCGCGATCATATCATCTATATCCAATAGGGTCAGTCAGTCAGAGTAGCAGATTTCGAGTCGGTTTTGCAGTCGGTTCTGGAAACGGTTTTGGAAAATATTTTGATCAGAACCATGTGAGAACCGACGAGCGATTTTGACCGACCCGGTTTTGAAGGCGGTTCTACAAATGAAAAATACTGAATAACGGTAGTATGAGAACCGGAATCGCCCCAAAACCAATCCTCGAGACTTATTTCTCCCTCTTTGCATTTTTAAATACAGAATCGCCTCAAAACCGCCGTCAGAGACGTTTTGAATTATCCTGTTCTCCCACACTTAAATAATACAAAAACCGACTGGCAAAACCGACTGCCAGAACCGCTCTAAATTTTCTACTCTGACTGACCCTAATAATGGGTCAACTAAACTCTCCTTCTGTGCATTTTTTAATTCCTCCCGCAGTTTGAATCCCATCTAGATTTTTTTATAACGATACTCACGGCAAAGCCACCTCGTGTGACAGTAAGGGCCTAGTGCACCTGCACTACGTGTATTATCAAAATAAATTTTGCGGGAGTTGCTCTCTCGATTTCAGTCTAGGTCGTTCAATATTTTGGAGCCCGCCCTTTTGATTTCAACAAAATGAGGGCACTCGCTCAAACCACACTAGAGTTGATTAGAATTTGCAGGTGATCAGGTTTGCGGACGTGGCTGGATTGGAGAGACATGTATGCTAAATACTGTGAGGCTAGAAAAGGCGTCATATAGGACATGAAAGGGAAACAAAGGAATAGACTAATCAATATTATTTTCCAGCTGCACGTCCACGAACGATTCTTCTTCACTGTCACACGATCCAACACTCTAACAAACTCTCCTGTGATTTGTTCGGTAAGTCATCAGAGCTGGTTCTGCTTGTTCTCCGAGTCCGGGCGCAGCGCGATCTGCATCAAATCAAATCAACCAAAATGAAAATGCAGCGGTCAACATTCACTGTCCCGGTCCCGCCCAGCTCGGAGATCGCCTCCCACACGAGGCACGCCCCGCAGATCTTGTCAGCACGAATCTGGTAGCATCGCGCGGGGGATCCCGGACTCGGCGAAGAAACCCAACCCACCCTGTACCACGCAGCGTCGGCCACGCTCATGATCAACAAAGGCAACAAGAACCCAGTAGCTTCCAGCTGGGTTAAATTTAACCTTACTTTTGACGCGATGCCGTGTGCGAGTATTGATATTACAGAGTTTGCGCAACAGCCATATGAGCCATTAGAAGCGTCATATGGCTGAGATATCCTACCATGGTTTCCCCTCCTTCTAAATGTCAAGTTCTCTCTCAAAAACAACCACAACCTTCTCTAATCCAACATCTGCATTGCACAATCCGTGCTTGTAATATTCTGACGAAAAATTGCCCGTAAAGCTGGTCCATTTTATGGGAAATTCCCCATCAGGTTTGCCGTCAAGGCTGGCACCGTCACGAACAGCGTCAAATCTTGCGACCTCGTGCAGTGGGCATCTTTTTTTCTTAAGCCTATGGGTTCAAATGATCTTTTTGACCTTCCCAGTGCGCAATATCAACCAGGTAGAAATAATAGAGAGTTTGCGGTGGAGCCGCCAGATCAACTGGTGGCTCGTGTTTCAGGTTAGTGTCAGGATCGTCCGTTGCATGCTAGCCACTATTTCATCCTCTCTATGGGGGCTATAAATGGTGGCTACATTACCCTCCAAGGACGGGGAGTTCCTAAGAAAAATCAGCCACCAGTTGATCTGGTGGCTCCACCGCAAACTCTCTAATAAAACCGACCGAGTTTTGACATACAATTCGAAGGCCCGATCGAAGTATCCTCATCCATAGCAGCCACATTGGATCGAATTGAGCCCAAATTGAATCTTCAACACCAACTCATCATTCTGCCTCCTCCACCTGCGCCCATCGATTTCGTCGGAATTGCTGCAGGACTTACGATATGAGCGATTGACAACATCTGGCCCCCCGTACTTGGGTGTTTGATGGCCGAGGTTGCACTTCGAGAACGATTATCACGGCTCTGTTTTTGAGCAAGTCATTACATCCCCAGGCTGCTGAAATTTCAACCACCGCGTCGCCTTGCCGCCGAAATTTGGAGCAGTATGTCTCGGCCTTTTTGTGTTGACTTCCTTCACTCAGAATTAACGTGCGATGGAAACACTTTTGTTCCAGAGTTACTGGGCACGACTGACGCTCGTGTGAAAAGAAAGGTCGCCCAAATTACCACGCAAGACTTACACAATGTTCGGCATGCCCTCGTCCCAGGTGTGCATCTTATGAGGATCTCCGACAAGAGCGGCTTATTATGGGGATCCAAAATGCAGACT
Source organism: Mycena leptocephala (assembly GCA_029378395.1). NCBI lineage: Eukaryota > Fungi > Basidiomycota > Agaricomycetes > Agaricales > Mycenaceae > Mycena > Mycena leptocephala. Next base: position 231,215 of record JARJLF010000252.1, on the reverse strand, counting down.
GCCCATCGTCAGCGGGAGAGCAGACAGGCTAATTTCGTATCAGAGAACTTTCTGCATCAATTGGGCTACATATAAGGAACGGGTTGATGTCTCGGCCGCCTGCGGGAAACTTTTAGACAAGCTTGTAGGGGTGCCTGGCTGAATTAGAACTGGAATCCCACAATGGCGCATCCTGGCTTATACCCGATATCTCACTGCGGGAGATATGTCTGACATATTCCGACCTCGCACCAGAAGCAATGGAATCTGCGGGCCGGGTTCTTTCAGATCCGTCGCCTCCCACTGGGGCGGGTCGATATGCTGAGCACTGCAAGCTTTCCGTTCGCTGCCTGCCCAGGGGTGGCAAAATCCGTAACGTCCCTGCAATAGGGGATGTCAGCCCCGGCTTCATACGGAGGGAATACTTCCCCTAGCTTATGCGGATGGATGTTGGTACGTGCAAAGAAGATGATGCCAGATGACAAGGAGAATCAGTGGATACTGGGAACTCACCTAATTATTTAGTTTGATTCTTAGTGATGGTGGATTGGCGCGCGGCAAACCTAGAACAAATCCTGTTTGAAATTACTCGTCAGGCAGAATGGTTCGAAGTGCAGTCAAGCGCTGAGCGCGGTTATTCTGAATTCACCATGGGCTGAGCCGGCATGCCGAGCGCGATTCGTCAGTGTTTCGAAAGAGATACCTCTGAGTCCCTGAACGTCGGGAGTGCAGTATGTCAATGTCATGCCGCAGCTTCGGAGAGGAACCAACTTATCACCACTCAGAAGACAATCCGCGGAGATCTAGAATTGAGAGCGGGGCGTGTGGTAGAATAATGCGAAAGAGAAACACCGCCCTGCGTGTGAACGCTTGTGTGAACGAAGCTTCAAGTAGTGTGGCTGTACAGTTCCATACTTAATATGTTTTGTATGCCGGTGCCCGGCCACAGAGGAGGGGGGAGCTTACTCCATTCCCAGAATTTTCAAACAGCTTTACTCTTGAATACAATATTGGAAGAGCTGTTCTTTTGTTTCACAAGTAGTTTACTCGGAGGAGTCGGACACTCAGGCTTCGGCTTCTGAACTGAAACTCGACGAGTTTAATTTGGGCTGACATCAATGTTTCAAATCTATGGGCTGATATTTGCACACTAGCTGGAGTTATATTTTATTCAAGCTAGCGGCTGAAACTGGCGGACTTGAAAGAGTCGAAAGCAGCACGGCAGCCCACGGCATATAGCGGATGTTCCCACGGCACGACAATTGATGTTCTCACGGGGGGACCATCAGAACAAACATCAGACCAAATACTTCACGTGTGGGAAAAACGGATCCGCAAATTGGACCAGCATAGGCCCCCGGTCACTACCTACCAACTCCGTCCGCCCAAAGTCGAAGATTTTGGTTGATTTACTCTATGAATTTTGACCTTTGGAGGCTTGTTTTACTCTATGATGGACGGAAAAAATTTCCCACGCTAGTTTTTCCGCTTTTTTTCGCCCTGTGGACGCTCCCGGAAGTTTTCCCGCCCCATTAGCCTTCGCTGCCTTCGTTTTCTCGCCTGCCGCCCGCCTTTTCATTCAATGGTTGGGTCAATAATCTTCTCTAAGGGACCTTCTCTTTCAAAAAAAATCTCTCGGGCTGCGCCCGATTTACTCTATCGCGGACCGAGAGCCCTGGCTCAGGCCTTGTTTTACTCTATATTCCGGACCCAAAAACACCAAATTTTGGCCTTGATTTACTCTATTCCGGACGGAGTTCATAGGTAGTGACCGGGGGCCTACCAGCATATCAATTGGGGTCGCAAGCTCCCCCAAACAGGCACGTAGTCTCGGGCCGGCATACCGCTGTTGGTTTGCTAAGTCGCTGCCAAACAACGCGTCTTGACGTAAGTACGCGCTCTTCCTTTTCACCATTCTCCTCTTTTTCTTGCTCCTACTGGGAAGCGTCTACATCTGGAATAACTCGCTCCGAATTAGGTTCTTTCTGTAATTTTCTGCTTTGTCTCGGTCCCGACGTCATGGTCAGGGGTCGCAGTCGAAAAAACGGCCGGTTTTTGGACAGAGATTTCTCAAAACAGACGGACTGGTTGGACCCGTTTCCGTCCGTCAGCCCGTTTTCGACGCCTGAATCCGAGTCACAGCCTGCGGTGGGTCACTGAAGGTGAGATGTCGATCAAATCACGTCAAATCGACTCCCTTGGGCGGTCTGTGTCCCCAGAAACACTCGAAAGTATTTGCTTGGCAAGGAACGCGAAGTAAAGCTCCACCCGTTTTTGGCCGTTGCCCAAAACCGTCCTCCACGGACGGGCGGGAACCGTTTCGACGGCAACAGGTCGGAGCATCATTTTCTTCTCCCGCCACTCGACTTTATTGGCCCGCTCGAAGGAAGGATATCTGTCCTCCCCCTTAGGTCAAACTTTTTTTCTTCGCCCACCCATCCTGTCCCTGTACTTGACGGTGAGTGTCCAGTGTGCTTGGAATTTTAAGGGTTAGGTAGTACTCGACCATATTTTGCTACAGGTCATACCGAGAAACTGCGACGTATGGCGATCGCGCGAGCGACAGGGATTCGCAAAGAACCTCGAAAGGGGGTGAATATTGTGAATAACCACCGAATTTTGGGCGGTACAACAAAGCGGGGTACGAGCACAGAATTTGTTGTGGCGTTTGTTTAAAAAAAAACTACAAATATGTGGCATACTGTAGCCGTGTGGGGTATCATTTACGGTATACGCACTCGGTCCTTCGAGTTGGATTTTTGACAAGCCAGCCGCTGGCTGCCCCAATACCAAGTCTGTTATTTTACCACCATGGGACGGCCCTGGCTAATATCGTTTCAGGATCCTCAGCAGCAACAGGAGGGCAGAAAAACCCTCGGTATCTCCCAAAGTAGGTTTTTTTCGAGCGATTCTGAGCTAATGTACTTAGATCCTGAAAGGTTATCAACACGGTTATTCACACTGTTTTAACGATTTTGTTGCTCACAGCTGTGAATAACCCCAGCCGGAGGCTGTTACGAACTCTCCAGAGGTTATTAACCATACTCTCTACTTTTGACACGCGTCTTCCAGCTGTCGCTCCTCCTCACCCATTCCACCGCACCTAACGAAGGACTCTTACTTCCAAATCGGATCACTCATTCTTTGCCCGTCTACAACCAGCGAGCAACAACTGGCCCACTGGTTTCGCTCCTTTGTTTTTGTCGACTTTCTCATTGAATCAATCCAACCCCTTCTCAAAATCGAAAACACAGGTCTCGAAAACAAAGGATGAAATAGAGGCCAACTGCAAGTTCGACTCGGAGTTGGGAACAAGCTGCTGGAAATTACACCGTGAGCCGCGACCTCTGGGTTTTTCAATTCAATTCCAAGCCGAATTCTAACTTCCTATTGGAAGAACATGAAAAATCCCCCAGTACAACCTTCTCACCAGAACTAGAGCATACTCGATTCAAAGGACATTTGGGTACGCATGTTTCAAAATTGACGCGTCTTTACGCGTGTCTTTTACGCGTTTCAGAAAAAATAATTAGGCGCGCAAGGCGCTTCTGTAGACACCGCCACATCATAGCCTTGACATGTTCTTTACAGCATTGACCACAGCTCTGCGAGAGCCTCCACGCTCCATCCAAGTGGGTTTCATTTCCTCTGCTTTTAACCTTTCTCATTCTTTTCAGTGTCCAATTTCACGGGTAGCTGTCAGCCCGCAAATCCAGATATCAGCGGCCTCGGTGTCCGAATCTCATTTTATCTGCAAACAATCGCTTTGGGTAGGATTTGCGCTCAGGATCCATAAGCTTGTCTAAAAAACACGCCCGGAATCTAGTGCTCCTCGCTGGCCGCTCCCTAGAAGAGGCGCTCAACTCTGTCTGGACTCTACTAGGCACAAGTTTCGGGCTAACTATTTCTGCCCTAGTCACCGCCGTGCAGAATGAGCTTCCCCTCTATCAAGCTATCATCGTCACGGACCTCGTTTGGCTCGCAAACTGGGCGATATTCATGGCGCTGGCGACGTACAACCGCCACCCGCGCGGCTCGCACATCGTGCAGTACGCCGCGATCGGGCAGACGTACATCTCCATGGCGAGCATCCTCTACCTCTGGGCGCGCGCAGGGGCACTCGAGCTCGAGCTCGGCGGACAGAAGGGACAGACCGTCTTCGTCGTCCTCTTCATCTCGACGTCCGCGATCGGCGTGGGGCGCAGGATCGCGCTCGTCATGACCACACTCCTGCTCATAGGCTACACCGTCGTCGCGATGCTCTTCCTCTGGCGGCACCGCCGTTCCGCGGAGCCGGAGGGCGGCGCCCACCACCACCACAAGTCGCGCCCGCGCCGGACGTCGAACGCGCTTCCGGATGCGCTCCCGCTGACGCGCCGGGCGTCGACGCCGCCACCACTGTCTCCGCCTTCAGCTCCGCCGCCAATGGCACCCCCACCACTCGCCGGTGGGGCGCCGACTCGCCTCCCGCCGTCCCTCGCGCTCGACCCGCACCTCATCATCCTCAGCCTCTTCATCGGCCTGCCGTACGTGATCACCGTCGGCAGCACCGAGCTGCAGATTCGTTTCAACAAGCTGTGTCCTGAGAATGGGTTTTGGGGGTTTGGGCAGGTGCGTTTCGTCTTCCTTGTGCTTTGTTTATTGTGTTCGCTTCTCTGCCCTGCCCATTCTATTCATTTTTCTTGCCCTCCTTATTTACATATACTACTTTACTGATTCCACGTCTACGTCCAGATCCTCGCAATGACAGTGACCATCGTCCCTGTCGTCGTCACCGCCCAGGCGTTCCGCAAGTACGGCTGGAAGCAGCGCGAACGCGTCCCGGAAAACGGCGTGGCCGATCATGATCATACTGTGTGACTTCACTTATTTCCTTCTTCCATTCGACTATGCTAGTGCGATTGCTTTCTCAGTCTCGGTCTGTATTATATGTATTACTTTTATGCTGTATTTACTGGGTATGTTCGCTATCGACAGTCGCTATCCACTCCACGATGTACATTAGCAAGAGAATCAAGGACTTTTGACAGCCTGTCCTCCCGCACACCTAACGCATCACGCAGTGCCATGCCCAATGTCGTGGAGTTGCGTAACCAACGAATGTGGAGGGTAAAGCCGCCGCGTGTCTTCCGAGCATGCGCACCTCCCCTGGGGCGAAACACCCTGTCGGCTGGAAAGTGCGTCGACACATCTTGGCTTGTGACGACAGATCCGTGGCGAGACGCATCCTCGGCGCATGTGCATGTGGACGTGGATGTGGGGCGGGCAACGTGGCGTCGGCGGGGTGGTATTCGGACTGAGAGTGGCATATTCACGCCATGCTCCCGCTAGATACTAAGGGGCTCACGAAGAACGCGTTTGGGCCTCCTTCCTTCCCACCCTAGCCCTTGAGCGCGTATCCAAGGAATGCGCAGAGCCATGTCTCGCCGTCATCTACGGACCCTTCCTGCTTGACGAGCCGAGCCGGGAGCTAGAAAGTGCGTCGACGCGTCCCCGCGTCCCCGCGACGAAAAAGACGCAAAACAGGAATCCTCGGTGGACTGAATGCCGATGTGAGGGTCGGGCGCGCCGTGTACGTCGAAGGGCATTCGGGACCCGCCGTCCATGCTCGTGCACGCATCCACGGAGCCTTCCTCCTTAACGAGGTAAGCCAGCGCCGCCCGCTCCTGGGGAGCGCCCGTGCCGAAAAAGACTCAAAACATGAATCCTCGTCGGTGGACTTGGATGTCGATGTTGATGAGGGTAGAGCGGGCAACGTAGACGTCGATGGGGCACAATAAACATCAATGCCCAGGGCATTGAGGTGCCATACGTATCGCTCTCGGACCTGCTGCGACGCCGATGCCGACGAGCTGCTACCCCCTACGGCTCGCTCCTTGTCGCCGCGGGCGTGTCCGACGTCCACATGCTCCTGGGTATCGAAGAGCGAGATCGAGTATCGTATCCAAATATATAGCTCCCTGCTGCGACGCGGACGAGACGAGCTGTTACTCTCGCCTCCGGTTCGCTCCTCCCACCGCGAGCCCGCCCTTCTCTCCTTGCCTTGCTTTGAACCCTCCCCACCAAGCCCCGCCGGGCGCCCATGGGTATCGAAAGAGCGGGAACGGGTATAGCCAGCCAACGAATCACGAATCGAATCGCCTCAAATCCCCCACCCCCCGGGCGTCCCATCGAACTCGTCCCCGTCTCCATCCGGGGTCACTTGCGCGAACGCTCCCAGTCCATACTCCTCCAACGCATGCGGGAACCCGTCTCCCTTCCCAAGTGTCTGCGCATCTGGGAACCCGAACCCGGGCACGGTGGAACTAGGCGTCGGCGGCGGGGAGGCCATAGTGGAAGACGTCGCGCTGGATTTGGACTTCGCCGCGCGCGTCCTCGTCCTCGTCTTTTTAGGCTTGGGGGTGCCGATGTATGCTCCTACAGGCGAGTGCGAGTACGGAACGCCGCCGCTCCCACTACTCCGCCCGCTTGATCTCGATCTGGATCCGGACCCAGAATGTGAGCCCCCCGCTGGGCGTGGGGCGCGCGCGTAGGCGCCGCCGTCGAGGTCGACGGCGTCGTCGTCCTCTTCTGCGTGTATATGCGCAACATTGGCGAGAGGAGGGGGCGGGGCAGATGCAGATGGGGATGGGGACAGCTGGACACGGAGGAATGGCGTCCCAGGGAATCCGTCGAACCCTTCCTCGCCCGCACCTTCGAATGCAGGGGAAGAGGCGGCGCGCATCGCCTTCCACGCCTTCCGCCGCGCACGGCGCTCCACATCTGCCTCGGTGACATCCGCAAGTAGAGTGGGCGCAGGCTCCAGCGCGGCGCGCGCGAGCAGGTCGGCGGTGCTCGTGCTCGCACTGCGCGCGTGCGCGATGCTGCCGCGGCGTATGCTCTTGCTGCGGCGCGGAGACGCGGGTACGCCCGGTGGGGCGGTAGATCCTGCAGCGGGAGCATCAGCATGTAAAGAAGTACGATGTGAGGCAGACGTACCTTGTAAGCCCGAGCTAGAGGTCGAAGAAGAATGCAGCGCTTCGTCCCCGCCCTCGAGTACCACCTTCCCCTTCCCGGTTCCAAACAGCGTAAATCCCCACAATGAAAGTTGGCGCGGGGGCACGCGCCGACGACGCCCGTGCCCGCGCGATCCGAGCCCGAGGTGCGAGTGCAGCGAGATGGCGTCCGCGTCCACTTCGTCGTCGTCGGCAAGCAGGCCCTCCCGCCGCAGCACCCCACCGCCACCGGCGTATTCATCCTCGTCGTGGTTATTGGAGCTTGCAAAACTGAGACACTGGGGGACGCAAGACCCGAGCGCAGCGCCGAGAGCATCGGTCCAGGAGGGCTTGTCCATCGTGCCTCCTATACTATTGATATTCCTCAGTCGTGGTATTCGTCCGGTGTCGTTTTCAGTTTATGCAGTTCAAGGTAATGGGTATCGTATCGAGAGAATGAGGGAAGACGCAAAAGTGGGGACTGGGGAAAGGTGCATATGGTCAACATATGGAGTGGACAAAAGGAGCATGATTGTCGGTATTGGTTGCGCCGGCTGCAATGACACATGAATGATGACGCGCCACCAGTGTACACAGCGCCTAGCGGAGGCGGATGAGACTGAGACTTGAAGCTTGAAGTTAAAAAACAACTGGGAGCGGGCCCACAACCCTACACCTTGTCTAGTGACTGTCCGCGACCCAAGGCTACGTCTAAAGTGGAGACACCCACAGCTGGTCTCCAGCGGATTGGAGACACTAGCTGAACGCGAACAAGCGCTCTTCCGCATGACGTCCGTCCCCGAGAGCTGAGTGAAATCTGCGTCGAGCCAGGGACGTGCTTCGCGTTAACGCTGCGTCGACAAGTGGCGTCGACGATACACGAGGCGCGGAGAGGACGGGGAGAGGGCGCATGACTCGGAGCTATGGCGCTGAAACAGGGGCTCGAGCACGGTAGTTTGGCCGCAGGCAAACGCTGTGTGGGAGCAGACGAGGGTGACGTCGTGCGTAGGATAGCCGGAGGGAGAAAGACGACCCAGGCGAGGTTAAGGACGTGCGATGTGCATCTCCTCCCGTCTACGGACTCTGACACCGATTACTAGTGGTGCAGCGCCGCAGGGAGTGGGTCAGGGACGGCTGCCAGCGCGTCATCGCGCCCAAGTCTCCTTTACCGACGTCGGCTTAGGCTCGGACACAATGCAGAAGGCCCTGACTCGGACACTGCCGCAGCTGCTATCGCCGAGGGCCCGCGAAAGCGCTTCGCATCTCTTAGATTGTCGTCGTGGGCAATTTGACTTGGGGACCTCCGTCGACTTGGTGTTGGGATCGGACGCAACGAAAAAGACACGCCGCTGCTGGCTGCAGCTCGAAGAAAAGTAGCGCGATGTAGACCTGGACCAGGTGGCAGACGCGGCGTCGTTGTCCACGGGCGCCGTTACCGGGGAAAGACTGGAGGAATGCACAGACTGGCGTCCACATGGCGAATCCGCATTCTTTGGTCGAGGCAAGGCAGAATGAGGGCTTCAAGACGTTTGTAATTTATTGCTTCGAGAAGGTTATTGGTACTGGGAGGCCGAACGAGCTCGCGGTGCAGTGGAATTGTGGATGGAGGTCGGGGATGGAAGAAGAAGGGGAGTCTGAAGTTACGATCGGTGTGAATCGGGTGGGTGGCACTCGCGTCGTCAGAGTCTTTAGGGCTTGCCACCGCGTCTCCTCCGCCAACCGGCGCTTGGGTTTGGACGTAACGAGGAGCGTCTCCTTCGCATCCCGAACTCTGTCGCGTCCGGAACTGAGAGCGCGGCGGCGAGTTGAGAGCTTGGAGGCGAACTGAGAGCCCGGCGCAAGCGCAAGCGCAAAACGAGTGGGTGAGAAGACCACATCACAGTGAGGCACGCATGGGACGGACACCTCGCAGCTCCAGGATTAGGATGGGTCCGCGTCCCCGCCTGCCCACGCTCTCCTCGTCCTCCTCGTCCTCCTCTCATCTCGTCCTCCTGCTCCTCGTCCGAGGTGGTGCGGCAGCGATTCGAAGATGATAATAGAATAGCTTCCGGCGCGCCCCCGTCTTTAATCCTCCCCGGGGGAGGGGACACGACAATGCGACATCTCTAGCTCCGACACCGACCTGGCCATCTGGATGCCGGACACCTGGATAAGCGACGGGCGAGTAAGTGCGCGCGCAGGCATATGAGGAGTTTAAAGGGATGACGGAAGGAGGGAGGGAGGGAAGCAGAGTAGACGTACCAGTGCCGTCGTGTGATGTCGACGTCGATGACAGCGGGGGGAGGGGATGGGGACGCTGCGTACGTACCCCCTCCTCTGTGCCGCTCCGCGTCTCCACCATCCCTTCTCCGTCTCCAAATCCCCTCCCAGCTGCCTATGATAAGCTCGTTCGCGTCCACATGCCCATGGCTGCCCTCCATCGTCCATTCAAAACAACCCAATACACTGATTCGTGTCCCGGTCGTAGTCGTATTGTCTTCCGCGTCTTCCGTCGTACGCCACATAGCGCCAGCCTGCTCAGCAGATCGACGGGATACGTTGTCGATTGCGCAAGGTAACGCAAAGCCGAAGCCGATTGCGCATGTACTATCCATATCGCGGACCAGATCGTCTCGTCAATCTTCGCGTCCCCTGCCCAGTACATCGCGCGCGTTCCGCACTACGCTTCCGACGCCAAAAGGCCCAGCCCACCGCCCCGGAGGGATATGGGGTAGGTTAAGGATGGCAGGTGTCCGATCGGATGGTGGGAAGGCGGAAGGCGGAAGGGGAGGGAAGAGGACTTGAAGCGTGATTAGGGGTGAGAGAACGGCAGACTGGGGCGGCAGACGGAAGCCTGTGTACTCGAAGATTCCAGGAAGGAAGGAGCGCGGCGGGTGAGGAGGTCGCAGAGGAGACCGATTCGCACATCGCGCTCAGTCGCGTCCAATCTTCGCGATCCCCGCCCGGCGCATCTCCGCACGCTTTCAACACCATGAGGCGGGGTCACAGACCGAGTATCCCTACGCTGTGCCTATGGCCATAGACATCCACCTGTATACACCAGTGAGCATACGTATACGAGGCGGAAAGGAAGGAGACGCACCCCGGGTCCGCTCAAGATCTGGTGCGAGGAGGTACGCGTCGTTTCCCGAATCGCGCGCGCGGGGGTCCAGAGTCCAGAAGGCTGAGACACGGATGAAAGAGATAGATAGCCAAGACGAATGGGGACGCTGGGAACGGAAAGAATATGGTCAGCGGGTGCATGCGGGCATGGAGGTGTTTAAAAGAAACGAAGAAGGGAGGGAGAGGGGAAGGAAGTGGAAGTGGAGGGGAGTGGAGTGGAGTGAAGGGGCTGGGGAGGGGGAGGAGAGGGACGATCGATATGAAGGGTGGATGGAGGGCATATCTCGAAGACAGCATGCAAGAGTAGTGTAGGCGAAAATGTGGCATGAGCTCGGAAGTCGATTGACTCTGGCGGAGATGGATAGGGATGGGATGGAAGCGCAAGGCAGCGACGTACTGTTCCTGAATCCATACCCGTCGATGACTTCGATCCACCGCCACTGCACCGACGACTAGAGCGGTCGACATCCTCCTTCGTAATCTTGACGTTGAGGATACAGCTCGAGATAGGTTGAGCATTCAATCCGACAGTACGAGGGCAGGGCCTCATCCACATGATGCCGAGGCAGACAAGGCACACGGATGGGCGAAGAAGGGTGGCTCAAGCACCCAAAGGAAATGCTGGACAAGATCGAGTCACAACTCGTTCAGCGGTAACAAAAAGGTCCCGTAACATGTTTGCGTTTGACCCAAATGCTGCAAAGGGCCTTGCATCCCAAGCTTGAAGAGCGCGCAAGGCGGTATACAGATGCAATTTGGCGATGAGGGATACAGCGGTGGTGCAGAAATTATCCTGAGAGCCCTAGCAGGAGAGGTGGCTCTTCGCCGTGTCCTCTGAGTTTATCTATGGGTTCTCCAAATGTTTCGCGGAAACGCGACATCCACGTGTGACCCGCGCTAAGACCATCCCTCCACACAGAGACCACTCTTCGCGGCATGGTTGTGCTTCAACGTCACATTAACCAAGACCAGAGGTCGGAGCCAAGGCATAGAAGAGGAATCGGCAATCGGCATTCATCTGCGACTAAAAAAATGTATTTCGTTCTCCGTCGCGCCGACTCGAGCTACTAGGTGGACTAGATGCAATAGCACTGAGAAAGAACGGAACAGGCAGGCCAGCTCGAATGTGGGCGAAAGTATCCGCTCCAGGCTAGTTGCTTTGGCCGTCACTGTGTAAGTATGGTGGTGGTTGTAGAAAGAGACGCCAGCGGGACACCGCCACCGATTGCCTTTTTGGGCGCAACCATCCTTCCGCTTGTCTTCGTCGTGCAACAGCGCCTGTCAACGCCCAAGGGTCGTCCCAGAGCTTGCAGTAGTTGAAGCCTGGCAAATACTGTTCCTCCAAGATTCCTCGATATTGCCTCAATGTCTCGCTGGCTCTGTCTCGTTTTGAAAACGATCTTTTCGGCGGGAGGTTCTTTGTGACTCACTCGCGCTGGTTTCCTCTGTGAATTGAAACTGGCTTCTCTTCGGTCTTGCTATGGCGTGATGCCGCGACTCGTGACGCTGGTGTCTAAACTGTATGTAATTTCCACTATGGCTTCGGGCGGAAAGAAACGGACACCACACCCTCAACATTGAATATGCAACGGCTTCGCGTCGACGGCTTATACATCCCGCACATATGAACCCTCCTTTCAGATTCTATTTTGATTCCGCCGCTGAATGTTTATCAGCTTGGTGCTGCCGACGATTGCGCGTACGCCTGGCATCGGGCGCCCGGTCTCGGATGGGTTTCCGACGCGTCTTATGTCGCCCACGGTATCTTCCGCCGCTGAATGTTTATCAGCTTGGTGCTGCCGACGATTGCGCGTACGTCTGGCATCGGGCGGAAAGTGGATGCCGGTCTCGGATGGGTTTCCGACGCGCCTCATATCACCCACGGTCTCCCGTTAATGATAATAAACCAAGTGAGTGCACGGCTGTCTTACAGTGGGTTCGAATTTCCATACAGCGGTTCGCTTCTCATCTCCCAGCTCGATCGAAAATAGCTAGAGCTGACTCATCGCTCCCATGGCAGGTATAAATAAGAGTGAGTGCTAGGGAAGGAGCACTGATTCTCATTGTCCCGTCAAACAGCAATGAAGGTTCTCGTCTTGGGGTACGTATTTTTATTGACAACATACATAATGTATGTATGATTCCAACCACCGTTCGCTGACGTGTATATTATGCATTGCCCATTTCAGCGCAACAGGCTTCATCGGGCTCCCCACCGCACAAGCGCTAGCCCGCGCAGGGCACATCGTCTACGGGCTCGCCCGCACCGAAGCCAAAGCCAAGCTCCTCGCAGCCGATGAAAGTGCGTTCGTTGCGTCTTCGGACAAACCTTGAACAGTACAGTGAAGTCAAACTTAACCAAATTCGCTTCGCAGTCATCCCCGTCCTCGGGGATATCCCTTCCGACGTCTGGCTTCCTCTCATCGCCAGCATCGACGCCGTCATCGTAGCTGTCACCGCCAGCCCCGACTTCGCGCGCACCACGCTCGAGCGCACCGCCCGCGCTGCGGAGCAGCTCCGCCCCGCTGGCGCGCCGCTCCTGTCGTACATCTACACCTCTGGCACGTGGGTGCACGGTGACAGCCGCACCTCCATCGTCACCGACACCACGCCCCTCGGCGCCGAAACCAGGCCCCCGGGCCTAGGCACCGCGCGTCCCAAGACCGTCCCGGTGGAGCTCGTCACCTGGGTCCCCGCGTTCGAGCAGCTCGTCGTGCGCAGCACCGCCCTCAACGGAATCGTCGTGCGCCCCGCACTGCTGTACGGGTACAGCGCGTCGATCCTCGCGCCGCTGTTCCAAGGCGCGAAGGAGGGGAAGGTGGTGTGGCCAGGCACGCCGGGCGGAAGGTACGCGGTCGTGCACGCAGACGACCTCGCGGATTTGTTTGTGCGGGTTGCGGAGAAGGCGCCGCTGCTCGGGGGCAAGATCCTCGATGCGTGTAATTCGCAGACGGAGTCCGTGGACGAGCTGTTGGCGAAGCTCGTGCTTGTCTCGGGCGCGAAGGGACCGTATGAGTATCGAAAGCCGGCGAATTGTGGGTGATTTGTTTCTTTTGCTTAGGGAGGTTTGCTGAGGGAACATGGCAGTGTTCGAAGAAGCCGTGCAGTCGACTGCGCTCGTACGCCCGTATCTCGCGAATGCGTTGTTGGGCTGGACGCCGAAGAAGGCAGGTCTGGTTGAGGGTCTGGAGACTTATTACGCTGCCTGGCTCGCGTCCACCCAGTGAAGGAATCGCGGTCGGCTCACTGGCAATGTACATCTGGCAATATTACTGTGTTCAAGATAGTCGCAATACTGGCACAGCCGTTCAATACGTTCTGTAGGACTGGTGAGGGCCTTCCCACCTTCCAGATTGCAGAAGAGACCATGACGTTTATTCTTGATTTGGTGGAGAATGTGGGCATTTATCGAGAAGGCTTGATTTGGTTAAATAAGTGAGAGCGAAACACCACACAAAGAGAACGCTTTGCAGCCTCTGCTCTCTGTAATGTGCTCTGAACCTGTCTGTAGAACGTCGATATTGATGATTTCAGAGGTCTGAAACATCTTAAGCCTCGTTGGAAAAATTAGTTGAGAGGAATACCGAGGCATGCGTGTTTTTCGGCAAAATCTGCAAGTTAGTTAATGAAACTCACTTACACAGACATTAAAATTTTCCTTTTGTGGACAGAGCACCTAGATGGGCGTAGATTCATTCTCCAAGATCGGGGGTTCAAAAGCAAGCTTGAAGCTCTCAGGTGGCGCTTTTCTTAGCTTTTCTTATGGGGCTGCATGCTGCCGGTGCAAAATATGTATTGCTCGTCTACTCAAAAAACGTACAGACGCCATTCTACTTTCATATCGGGGCGGGTTGTTAATACAGTTCGAACTATTATTAGAGTTCCATTATAACTTCCGTATTTCACTGTTCACCAAACCAAGATTATTTGCATACACTGTATGCATCATGAACTCTGAATAAGTGCCAACGCCTGCGCGTTCCTCGGCGCGACGTCGCATTTGAAGGGCAGTACGCGGCTATGGATTTCACAGTAAGAGGTTAGTCGAGGTAATCAAATTAAATTAAGACGAAGATCCCACCTCACAGTCGTCGAGGTTTGACCCAACTCTGGCTCGACTGGGATCCCGAAGTTATCGCGGGCCTTGGAGATGTTGAAAACGGAGAGAACCGCACTGCATGCCAAGAATATGGACGCTTCCCCCATTAATCTCCCTGCAAATTGTATCAGAAAATCCGCTACCATTACGAGTACTGCACGGCATACCCGGGCACATCCTACGCGAACTTGGTTAATAAATCCCATATAGCATATTGAACACCGCTTACCGACGCCCATATCCAAAACAAATCCGAGCAGGATCCTGTTCGGCTTCCTTGCCTTTCGACGCGATGAACCTGCTCGGCTTAAACGCCATCGGATCCGAATATCGCTTTGGATCGTGAAGCATTTTCCTGGACGATGGGTTAGATTGCGTCGCATATTCTCATCGGTCGCCGAGGGACGGACCAGAGATTCGGCATTATCAAAGAATTCTTGGGAATAAGCAGCGGCTCCGCGTCCTCGCCTCGATAATACAGATAATCCTCACGAGCGCGATGGGGGATGCCTGTCCTCAGCGTCAGAACCCGAGGGAAACACAATGACCAGAAAAAAAATTCACCGATGGGGGCGGCGACGTGCCAGCGCAAGACCTCCTTGCACAGAGCACTGACGTACGGAAGCTGCGCGCGGTCAGAGAAATCGGGCAGTCGGCCATTGCCGACGACTCTATCAATCTCCGCCTGTGCAGCGGCCTGAACCTCGGGATAGAGACTCATCGCCAGGAAAAACCCCTCGAGCTGAGCTGCGGTCTGAAAACTAGTTAGAATAATCTAACAGATAGCGGTAGTCGAGCTCACCGGTGCGCTACTGCCAACCTTAAGCGATATAGCGGCCCACTTGAGCATATGATCATCGGGGTTCTTCTCTTTCAGGAGCGTCGACAGGAAGGACGTCTCGGCGGCCCCCGTAGCCTAAATCGTATGAAACCGGATTTACAAAAACAAAAGGAGAAATAATAATCACCATCTGGTTCTTGACGTATTGCAACCCGGTGTCGACGGTATCGTTCATCTGTTGCGACCATGCCTTGGCGGTAGTTTGAAAGCCGCCGCCCGGCAGCCACTCAGGCCAATAACGTACTTGCATCAAATCGTCAACACTTGACGAATGATTTCTCACTCCACTCACAAGCAGGGATGAGGTCAACCAGAAATGCACCCGGCGTCGTTGAGACCATGAAGTTATTTGCTGTAGTCTGGAACATCTGCAGGAACGGATCCGGTCCTGGGCCGTCGCGCAAGTGGTATCCGTAGGCTATTCGGAGGGTAATCGCCCCCGTTGTTCTGCGGTTAACCGTAAGCGAAAACATCACGACAACCCAAAAAAAATTCGGACCTTTCGATTTCCTCGGTCAGCGCGCCTGGGTTGGCGAGAAGCCTTCGCAATAATATGTGTGTCTCCGCTGAGATCAAAGGAATGAACTGCTTCACCACCCGCGGGGTACCGAAGAGCTGGTGGAAAAGTTTGCGCTCTCTTCGCGTGCGTTCACCGTCGTGGCAGAGCGGGAGGCTGTTATTAAACCCAGAGAGCTCTCCAGCCATCTGCATTACCGGGCGGTCTGAACAATCGGCACCGCGGGCGTCCATGAGGTCTTCCGCAACTTCCACAGAGTTGACGATAACCATGGTCTGCCCAAAGACGGTAAGAGACGAAATGTCGCCTGTGCATGGGAGTCAGGGGGTCGTACGTATGGGTCGAGGAATTCACGAACCCCAGACATTTCCGAGTTCAGCAAATTTAAGCCAGTGATGTGTAGTAGGGACGTCCAAAACGTTGCCGACGAAGGGAAGTCCTCGTGGGCCGGGGGGGAAAGGTGCGGTCTTGGTCTTTCGAATATAGTGAGCACAAAAAATGACAACCAAGACCCCAAGAACAAGACTCGAGCGCAAGTCCAGGAGGATGTCGAGGAACTCGGTGACGGCCATGGTGCGCAGAGATTCAGATTTACGGGGGGGATCCCTACTTAAAAGGAATTGTAGGGGGTGCGGCATCAGCGCGGCGGACAACAAAGGGTTGTTCATTTTGGACTAGACTCGTAACCATCCTGTAGCGAAAGTCACCGGTCTAATTTTGGCATATCATTCATTGCAAGCTGTCCGCCCTTTGTGTCCTAAACCCATATTGTTATCTTGGCTTAGAGAGATTACACCAGGAACAAACCTCTATTACTAATTTAGGGCTAATTTGTTTGCCGTTTTCAGACCCCGCGAACTAGGATAATTGGGGCTAAGGAGCCAGTGGGTGGGATTTCCGGCGCCGGCGTTCCTGAGTGGACCCTGTGGGACCGACATACTTGAATTACCTGAGTTACCTTGGTACACCACTGTAGGGCGTTTCTTTTTGGAGGTAAGCGCGACGGGATCCATGTGTTAGCGGACTCTTTTCTGTAAGTAGAAGGAGTTTCGGAGAACTTGAAGGAGCGTGAACTCGTGGGAGAAGACAAGGGAGATCCATCAATCATCAATTGTAGCGAAACTTTCTTTGTTGCCAGCATCACATTCGGAACACCGGCCCTAGTATGTCCGTTTTGCCCTTCCCCATCTCGCTCTAATGCCTCATAATTCGCATCGTAGGCATTCAAGGTACATGAATTCTTCCGTAGTCTCATAGAGCCTCACATAGTGCAGTCGTTTGCTGCGCTCACGGGCAGAGCATAGGCGAATCGACCGGAACGGTCGGAAATCTGATGAGGGATACTTGGGGAATTCTGCACTATATATAACGTGTTGTCCACCACGTAGGAATACATAGCATGCGCGCGTACGCCGTTCCTCTCGCCCTTTCACTAGGTGCCGGCGTTTAAATTTGCCGAGTAAACGTCGGTTTAATTTGAAGTAGGCGTTGGCGTTGGCGTGGATTAATGGGTATTGTAGTTTGAGGTCGACGTCGTTGCTGAATCCGCTGTCTGGCCTTTTTTCCTTTCCGCAATTGGGCGAATCGTCCGATTTTTTTTCCGTCAGGCTGGCGATATCGAGATTTGAGGCAGCTCCAAAATATGGGTTTGTTCGGCAAAGTTATTCCTTTCGAAGGTCCTTTCCGAGGCAGAATTTCATGGAGACCTAGCTCCGACTAGCACGCCAGCACATCTGTACCCGAAATGAATTCTCCCGTTACTTCTGTGGCTTGACTGATGCTGGTGGGTTTCTAAGCCGTTACGAACCACGTCGTGACAGGCGTCGGGCCATCGGACAAGCGTCGGGCGATCGAAAACGAAAGCCGGATGGGAGTAACCGCTGTATGTGGGTTAGCCTTCTGCCTCCATTTATCTCGCATATATGTTTTCCGCTCGTGTCCGCTTTGGCCGGCGTGTTTGGTGGGGAGCTCCATGAAAGATTTGCAAGGGTATGTGGGCACCGTTCATCCTTCCCAAATTTATAGACTTCCCTTTTCAGCAGACAGCGAAACACTCTCGTAAACGCAACGTAAACGACTGAATTCTCGTCAATCTACTTGATGCTTATCAAATGCTTAATAGCGCTTATTTTTTGGATACGGTGTTGTCATTTTGTTGACGACGACACCATCGGATGATCCAACGGGGTGCGAGAACTCTCGCGCGTCGTGGTGTAACTGCTGGCAGTAGTTGCACGACATGTGCACACAACAAGCAGATACATCCGTCGAGACTCGCTAACGGGCGTTCATGTGCGGAGGATTTTAATGATGTTCCGGGTCGGGTTTAAAGCACGACCCTGAAGCTGAGCACAGCAAAGGTTTGGTTAAGGCTCAGGAAGTTCGGGAACAATCCGCAACCCGGGTTTGAGCCTCCCCCCCACCCTACCCTGACCGCATCCGAATCAAATTTGGAGAAAATGATGCTCCAAGCTTTGGTTTGAATTGTACTTCTTATATAATTTTCAATGGACTTGCTCGACGCTGCCTGAGCAGAACGGAATATCCCAGTAGGTTGATGGAATTTCATTGCACCACACACACTGCCCTTGAAGACGGTTTCTGATCAAGCTTTTGAAAGATGTTCATGACTTGGGTATTACGCTGAATTATGACATCTTGACTAACAAAAAAGAAATTGCGCTGAAGCCTGGACCTGAGCCCGAGGGATCGGGTCCTGCTCAGGGACAATCCGAAGCCCAAGCCCCTCCCGGACCTCAACCCGACCGCAGCCTGGGCTTTCCAGCCCGACCCAACCCAATCAAGACTAGCGCCAGTATTCATCACAAGCAACTTGAACAATTGCCCATCAAAATTGTCCCCACTGCTTTATAACGGACCGAACCTAATAAACGCGCCTGCACCTTGTGCCAATACCTCTACCCTGAAAATCCAAAAGTTATGCGGCAATTGCGGCAATTGTCGGAAGTGATGGCGGAGTTTGATATTGCTTTCAACCACATTCTTGACGCCTCGTTGATTCCTTTCATCTTGTCCATTTTCAGGTAATCTATTGCTTTTGATACCAAGAAACAGTGCAATTAAATCTGTTTCGCCCTCACGTTATTTGACTAAATCTGGCCTCCTCGATAAATGCCCTGAGGAGGTAAAGTGGAGAGCGGGGAAGTTTCGCATGTTTGCAGCTGTATTCTGGGTGATTGCATGCTGTAAAACTATCGTACAAAAATGACATCGGGACGGTTGACAATACATCTCGAAACCTACATACATTATCATGGATCATCTGCACGGACCATCAACTCTGGATAAGTGCCATCGCCCTCGCGTTCCTCGCCTCCACGGCGCATTTAAACGGCAGGACGTGACTGTGGGTGTCACGGTAGGAGGTTAGTAGATGGGAAAGGATCAACTCCAAGATGCAGATCTCACCTCACGGTTGTCGTGCTTTGACCTAACTTTGGCTCGACAAAAATCCCGTTCTCACGTGTCTTCGATATGTTGAACACCGAGAGGATCGCACTGCATTCCAGGAATATCGACGTATCGCCCAGTAATCTGCCTGCTAATTATATCAGAATGATGTCACGATGATAAGTACTCCGTACCCGGGCAAATGCTAATTACATCGAACTTGATCAATAAATAGCATATATGCAGCCTGCTGAACACCGCTTACCGACGCCCGTATCCGAAGCAAATCCGCGCGGGATCCGGTTCGGCTTCCTTGCCATCCGCGGCGATGAACCTACTCGGGTTGAAAGCCATGGGATCGGCATAGCGCTCTGGATCATGAAGCATTTTCCTGGAGATGATTCAAAGCGGGCTTCTCCACTAGCACGAGGTACGGACCAGAGGTTTGGCACTACCAAAGAATCCTTGGGAATAAGCAACGGCTCCGCGGCCCCTTCTCTGTAATAAATATAATCCTCGCGGGTGCGATGGGGCACACCTGGCACCTACATCAGAGGCACAGGGAGGAAAAAAACAATATATATACCAATTGGGGCGGCGACATGCCAGCGGAAGACCTCCTTGCAGAGCGCATCGATGTAAGTGAGCTGAGCCCGGTCAGAAATATGTGGGAGGCGGTCGTTTCCGACGACTCTATCGAGCTCCTCCTGTGCAGCGGCTTGAACCTCGGGATAGAGGCTCATCGCCAGGAAAAATGCCTCGAGTTGGGCTGCGGTCTACAAAGCAATCAGAATATTTCCGACAGCCACCAGGCGTCCTGCTCACCGTGTCGCTACCGCCAACCTCGATCGATATGGCGGCCCACTTGAGCAAGTGATCGTCGTAGCTCTGCTCTTCCAGGATGGTCGACAAGAAGGACGTTTCCGCGGTCCCCTCAGCCTAGAACCATTTCAAACTGGATTTACACAGTCTGAATGGACAAATAGGCACCATCTTGTTCTTGACATATTCCAAACCACTGTCCACGGTGTCATCCATCTGTTTGGACCATTTTTTGGCAGTGGTGTGAAATCCGCCGCCCGGCATCCACTCCGGCCAATAACGTACTTTAATAGGGATCAAATCGTCGAACTTGAAGAATTATTTCTCAGGCAACTCACAAACAGGTATGATGTCGACCAGAAATGCACCGGGTGTCGTCGACATCATAAAATTATTACCTGTGGTTTCGAACATTTTCAGGAATGGATCCGATTCTGGACCGTCGCCCAAGTGGTATCCATATGCTATTCGGAGGGTAACCGCCGCCGTCGTTCTGTCGGGCCAGCTGTAAGCGATGACACCAAGATCCAAACAATTCGAACCGTTGAATCTCTTCGATAAGCCCGGCCGGGTTGGAGACAAGCCTGCGCAAAAATTTGTGTGTCTCGGCTGAGATCAACGGAGCAAACTGCTTGACCACCTGCTGGGTACCGAAGAGCTGATGAAAAAGCTTGCGCTCTTTCCGCATGCGATCGCCGTAATGAGATAGCGTGAGACTGTTGTTAAACCCAGCGAGTTCTCCACCCATCGGGATCACCGGGCGGTCTGAAAAATTCGCGCCACGAGCTTCAAGGAGGTCTTCCGCCACTTTCACAGAGTTGA
The DNA here is from genome assembly GCA_029378395.1 of Mycena leptocephala. Classification (NCBI taxonomy): domain Eukaryota; kingdom Fungi; phylum Basidiomycota; class Agaricomycetes; order Agaricales; family Mycenaceae; genus Mycena; species Mycena leptocephala. Next base: position 210,648 of record JARJLF010000252.1, on the reverse strand, counting down.
CGATGACCATCGTCTGCCCAAAGACGGTCAGAGACGAAATGTCGCCTATGTAAATGTTAAGCGCTGAGCTCGGAAGTAGGATGTACCGAGGAGTTGACATACCCCAGGCATTTCCAAGTTCCGCAAATTTGAGCCAGTGATTCGTAGTAGGGACGTCCAAAACGTTGCCGACAAAGGGAAGCCCACGCGGACCGGGAGGTAAGGATGGGGTCTTCTTCTTCCGAATATAGTGCGTATAAACAATGACGACGAAGGCAAGAATAAGACTAGAGCGCCAGTTCAGGATGCTAAGGGATTCGATGATACCCGCAGCCATTGTAACGCAGCTTTGGCGCGATAGAGAGGTGCTTATTTATGAGAAGTGCAGTGGGCTGGGCATTTGTGCGACTGACAGAAAGTATGTTTCATTTTGGACATCCTCCGTGCAAGCTGTCCGCCACATACGTCTGGTCCAACAGGTTCCATGAAGAAAAAAACACGAGGCTGACCGTGACGATGCACCGTGAGCCCAAATGCGCGGTGAAAATAACGAGAACGAACCTACGAGAATGAGACAAGAGGACAAAATTCACGACAACCAGATCTGGTGGCCTTGTGGTGGCCCGTGAAATAGATGATATCGGACGAGCGGCCGAACCGTACCGACAAAGTCGCAGTTTGGATCCGATGGGCTCGGGTTGCGTTGTAAGGACGGTAAGCTCCAATTGGAACGCGCAGTCGAAGTAGTCTCTCTGTTGAAGAAAGATTTTTTTACATCTCCCTCGGAAGTTAGTCGCAACCTCATGATGGTCCGTTGTATTCAAACGGCAGGCCCGGAAATATGATGTACCGAGTTGACATAGCCCCGGCATTTCCAAGTTCCGCAAATTTGATCCATAGGGATATCCACAAGACATCCAAAACGTTTCCGGCGAAGGGAAGTCCTCGTGGACCCGAGGGGACAGGTGAAGTCTCCTTCCTTTGGATATAGTTGGAATATCCAACACCCGGGGCCCTGAAAGCAATAACCAGAATTGCTTCAAGTTTTTTTCTATTTTTTGTGCGGTCCAGCCCAGTTGGGACGTGTATATACCAAGGGCGGCACGTACAGAGTCATTTCAGCTCGGTTTTTCGGCTGGAAACCGGACCGGTATCCGAGGGTCTGGGTTAGGAGCCTGGTTGTTTATTGGTACTCGGATTTCAAGGTGTGCTACTTGTGACCTCTCGTTTCTTGGCCTCCTGCTCCTCCTTCTGCATGGTGTTATTAAATGTGGTCCGTTATAGGCATTGCCCCCAATTTTTTTGGTTGATACACACGGTCATTCCATTGACTGATGGATTCATCATTCAACAGGTGAGCTGATTTTTGTCGCCTTACAGCGTAACGGGCTATATGGTAGGGTTACAGTTCCTGTTCCAGCGTAGGGCATTATTGTGAATTTTCATACGGCTACAGGTGAATTTTTCGAAGCGCAGGCGTATAGCGGTTTAATACCCACAATCAATCGTAAGTTCTCCTTCCTCGGAGTTCCTCCCCCAGTTCCTCGAATTGATTCTCAAGCTAGGGTACTGTTCTTGTATTCGGAGGTCTCCAGTACTATCCCCCACGGCACAGTGTGACCCTCTAGTTCTCGCCTCGCATGTATTGAAACACTAGAGCTACCCGGGGATCATATGTGTGCCCAATGTACTGCTGATCTTGTCTTAGAGTAGGTCTTTCATCTTTTATATATACACCGTGACGATCAGCATCTGTCTTTTTACTGACCACGCACGATTTTTCTCTTGCAGCACGGGGAACTCGGGTTCTCTTGGTGTCCATTTTTTCATACGGTACGTCAGCTGGGCCTACTTTACTTCGTATTAGTCTAAGGGCTTCTCGGATCTTCAAACGGCGAGTTCGACATTTATTGTTAATCTACTTAGCCCCAACAGTATCTCCGACATGGAGGCCTGCAACTCAACATCCTGGCGGCAGCAGATGTAGACAGACTTTGCGATATATGTAGAATAATAAATTAGAGTTTATAACGCAACCTATGAAAATACCATCAGTACAATTGAATAGGATATTAGTACAGTAACTGCCCGCGCCGAGTATGATATACATTCCGCCCTAGAGCAGTTTCTTTATATTGTCGCCTATAAACTCGAACCCACCTCCGCCTTAGCGCGCGCTGTGCGAGGACAAGTGTCAAGATTCCGTCGAGGATCAAATTTTGATTGATGCTGATTGATGCCGCCGTCGGCGAATGTGTGAACAACACGCGTGCCAACCGAATGTGCCGCCCTTTAGGCTTTCTCTCACGCCCGGCACATTCAATGTGTGAGGCGAATGTGCCGTGGGTGCAATGGTTGTACGTGCCGCCTTTGGTCTATCCCGAGTTGGGACGTTAAATCAGTTTCTTGTGTATTGGATCACCGCAAGTATTCCATTTATTTAAGCAAGTAGTATCAGATTCCACGGATGAGCGCAAGAGCCTCATCCCTCCGGATCCGAGGGTGGACCGTACATTCAAATGGAAGTGGCTGGCTGTAACATATAATGTATATTTAGAACTTGATCCATTATACACAAATTTAGCGCACCTTACGGTCCCCGTCGTCTGTCCCAGAATAGGCTCCACCGGCACTCCATTATTGCGTATGTGTACCACCTTGGTGATGTTGAATACCGCGAGAATCATACTGCAGGTCAGGAAGAGGGATGTGTCGGCGAGAAGCTTCCCTAGAGTAGGAGTTGGTCAGGATTCTGGATGGATGGACGGAATGATAAAGGAGGTGAAGACGAAGCACCTGGGCAGATCCTAGCATCCATACCAGTCATTCAGGATTGAAAGAAAATCATGTAATCGTAGAATGCAGCTACCGTCTCCCATACCCAAAACAGATTCTCGAGGGATCCTTCTCTGCGTCCTTCGTGTCTGTGCCAATAAACCGACCGGGGTTAAACACCATCGGTTCGGCGTACTCCTTGGGATCGTGTGTCATGTACCTAGGGTAGAGTATGAAGGTATGAAGGTTGAATGTTAATAAATGGAGCGTTCAACCCCGTGCTCAGGTCGACCGCGACGATTTTACGCACCAGATGTTCGGGATTATCAGCGAATTCCGCGGAATCAAAACGGGCGGATGACCTCCCTCGCGCTCGTAGATAAAATCCTCGCGAGTCCGATGCGGTATACCTGCAGTGCGCAATCGGAATTCAACCATAGACTATGATACAAGCTTGGAAGCAGGCATTAACTCACCTGTCGGCGCCGCGTTGTGCCAGCGAAGCACCTCCTTGCACAACGCATTCATATACGGGAGGTTCGGCCGGTCAGATATATCGGGGAGCCGATCGGGCCCGAGCACCCCGTCGAGCTCTCTCTGTGCGGCAGCTTGAACGTCGGGATAGAGGCTCATCGCGAGGAAGAATGCCTCGAGCTGGGATGCCGTCTATTCGAGGTGGTCAGATTCAGAGTCTCAGCTGTGGTATTACGTGACGGGTGGGCATACAGTACTGCTCCCACCGGCTAAGATCGCAGACGCCGCCCATTTTATGAGATGCTCTTCATCGGGTTGCTCCTGCAATAGGGTGGACGCGAAGGAATTTTCCGCGGTTCCGGCGGCCTGGTAGGATATAGGTTGTCAAATGACGAGCAGAACGCGAGGTTGGTTGGGAGCTTACCATTTGTTGTTTGACATATTCATGCGGCGCGTCAACGGACTCTTGAAGGATCTTCGCCCATGCTTTAGCTGTGGTGCGGAAGCGGCCGCCGGGCAACCAGGCTGGCCAGAAGCGTACTATTTGTGTCGATAGATAGATCAGAAATAGAAATGTGGTCAAAAGGGGTGTATTTTGCATGACATACGGAGAGGCAAGAAGTTGACGAGAAAGGCCGCCGGTTGTGTCGAGCGTGTAAATATATTCGCGCGCAAATCGAACGTTTCGAGAAACGGGTCTTTCCCTTCAACAAGGCGATACCCATAAGCTATTCGGAACACGATCGCTCCCGTCGTCCTGTATGGATATTCGCGATTCAATAAAACTACCCCGCCGAATTTAAAATGGAGCAGGGAAAAAAACCCAACCTCTGAATTCCGTCCATGGCACCATGTGGGTTGAGCAGCAGACTATGCAAGAGTTTGCCGATTTCGGATCTGAGTAGGGGCAGGAACCGTTCGACTGCTTTGGAGGTCCCGAAGAGTTGGTGGAAGAGCTTGCGTTCTTTCCGCACGCGGTCTCCGTATTGGCAGAATGTGAGCACGTTCCGGAAGCCGACCAGTTCGCCGCCCATCTGGAGTACGGGGCGATCCGAAAAATTGCCGCCCTTGGAATCGAGGAGATCCTCGGCGATCTTGGCGGAGTTTACGATGATCATGGTTTTCCCGAAGGTGGTGAGGGAGATGAGATCGCCTGAGTATGGAGGGGTGTTCAGAGCCTGGATCGTTTGGATACAACTTGTAATCGGTTTCGTACCCCACTTTTTCCCCATCTCGGCGAAAGCAAGCCAAGGTGAGTGCTTGGGGAGATCATAAATGTTCCCCAGGATAGACAGCCCTTTTGGACCGGGTGGAAGCGGCGGTCGGCCACGGCGCCTGAAGAAATACCTCGCGCATAGGAGAGCAACTAGAGCGGAAACCGTTGTAGTGACTTGGATGCTGGGCAAGAGCATGAGGAGAAGATGGTTGCGGGGGTCCACTACAGCGCAGGTGGCGCGCGGTAAGAAGGAAGTTCTTGGCCGTAATCCCGTTCAAAACACGGACCCGGCATGTTCGGCAGACTTTTCTAAGAATTTCTCAATGTTGACAGACCGTGAAACCGTTTTCGATTCTCACACCGGCAATACCCAAATTTCGGCCGTCTAAAAATTGAATACAGAACTCAAGGTTTCAAATTACGAGTCAAACTGAGTATCAACTCGCGTTTTCTGCCTGCCGAAATGCTTCGGGGTTGCCATATATGGTAGCCCCGAAGCATTTCGGCGCCAACGGAACGTGAGCTGATACTCAATTCGATTTGTGATGCGAAATTTGGCGTTCTGCATTCAATTTTTAGATGGCCGAAATTTGAACATTGCCGGTGTGTCTGACAGTGATTGAGGATTGGCAGATTTATACCCCAAGATGAGCCAAGATGTACGGTTGCCAACAAGTACCAGCTTTGATATTTGATTTGACCGGTTTTGTGTTCTGTTCCTCTTCTGCTTTTCCCTCCTCTTCCAAGCCCCGCGGAGCCAATCTACAGTGGCTTCCAGCTCAGTACCATGCAATTTCTACCGTATCCCCCGCTCAATCCAGCCAAATCCGGAAAGATGGGACTTGTTGAGTTGGGTGGTACATTATTGTCGGATTGGGATAACAGTAATGAGTTATCGGCGGCGCCCTCTCGCCGCGTCTCCCAGGACTTGGGAGTTGGAAGTCCGGGCAAACAGTCCGGGATCAAGTCTGGCTGCAGTGCGGCATCTCTTGGCGAAGTTTGAATTGTCTGTCCTTTTTATTCGTTTATCTTCATGCTACTTGAGCTGCAGCTCATCTCAGCTGGTCCTGTATTTATTTCAAGTGTATCTAAAGGATTAAATCGTTGTCTGAATCGATTTTCCTTTGTCTCTGACAAAGGCGAGTACTGGGAGTAAATAAATTGTATTAAATTGATACTAGAGTTCTCGGCCTTTGCTAACTCAGGAAGCTGATATGTCTCTCAATAAAAATTTATTGGACCTTTATTCACTGGCTGGGACCGGGTTTGGCCAGTCTGGCACTTACTTACATTGATTGACGAAACCCAGTCTAATTATTACTAACTATCTTTGATGGATGATCCCAGTATTCAAACCTTTCCCATCAACTGTACTTGTTTATCTTCTCTTTCACTTACACTACACCGATCTAGGTTACTATTTCTTTTCATGTATTCCTATCTTGTCTTTCACTGACACTATGACAATCTAGATCACTGTTCTTGTCTTTCTGCCTGAATCAGTGAGGACACATCGCCAGCATCCTTTCACATGGAAGCTGTGTCCAGATCTAAATCTGAATGGTGAAGACCTAAAGGGGAATTGTCAGGCAGAGAAAAGCTAGAACGAGAGCTGTGCCAGCTATACCAAGTCTGAGGCTGTGATGCTGTTGGTGGTAATGATTGCTGTGCCTGGGATGGCGATGAGCTGGCAGTAGGATGAGCCTTTGTCCAATGCTGGGTATGGAGGGGGGTAGGAGTTGAAGGAGCATGGGGGTTTGGGCGAGACAGTGTGGAAGTGGTCAAGCTCAACAGAGAGGCAGAATTTGTTCGATGCCAAAAAAATGGTGAAAGGACACCGGTGATGTGTCCTCACTGATTCAGACGGAAAGACAGTAACAGTGATCTAGATTGTTGTAGTGTAAGTGAAAGACAAGATAGGGATACAGAGTAAAAGAAATAGTAAGAACCTAGATTGTCGTAGTGTAAGTGAAAGATAAAATGAAGAAGAAACGTGACCTGTGAAAGATTAAATACTAAGATCAGTGGATCACTGATTATGACTAAGATTCGGACCGAGTTTCTGGAATCGTTGTAAGTGCCAGACTTACAATATGGGTAAGTGTGCAGAGTCATCAGCAAGCCCTGATTTTTCCTGTAGTGCTATGTAGTACTCTGTAGCCCTCCATAGTTGAGCATCCACTATGGAGTGCTATGGAGTGCTACAGGGCTATGGACCTGCACTATAAGGACCCTCAGGGTTTGCTGATGTACTCTGGTGGCAGTTCTTCATCAGAGTTCTCCGGGAGCAAATTGCTTCGTTGGCGACAATTTTATGCATTTCACAAAGAAATCAGCGCCTGGTGAACCACTGAATTCCGATTCAGGCTGGAATCCACTGAAACCCACTGGACTGTGATGTGATTAAGCGTGTTGAAAGTGCCACCAAGCACCAAATTACATGGGAATGCAGTGGGAATTAGTGTAAACCAATGGAGAAACCTTCGAGGATAGCCCAGTGAGATCCAACTTTCCGAGATCAAGGGGCAGTGGATTCCACTGGGATCCTTTGCCCTGGATGCCGCCGAGACGCAATGCCGACCAATGCCGATCAGCCGGTTGCTGTATTACTGGGAATTGGAAATCCGGGATCAAGTCCAGCCGCAGTTCGGCATCTCTTGGCGGAGTTTGAAATACATTGTCCCTCCTTTTTATTCGTTTATCTTCATGCTACTTGAGCTGCAGCTCATCTCAGCTGGTCCTGTATTTATTTCAAGTGTATCTAAAGGATTAAATTGTTTTCTGAATCAATTTTCCTTTGTTTCTGACAAAGGCGAGTACTGGCTGACTTCCCGTAAGCGTTAAATATTCGTGAGGAGTATTTTCGCAATTTCCGCCATGATGCCGAGCAACCTGTCAGGACCCCATCAATTGCATCACCCAAAAGGGGCGGCGATTTATTCTCGCGTCACTCGAAATATGTTGAATCTAGACGAGGGGTAGGGACCCCTCGTCTAGACTTTCTGTTCCTCGAATGTCTCTTTTGGGGCAGAAATGATTGATCGTCACTCATCGTCACTCTGATCACCAACTCTCTGCCCATACTTGCATATCACTGGGGTAAGTATCGCTGATTTCTCGAGGTCCTGGCTTTGCCCCGAGTACCCTACATTGGCTGCAGATAAGAAATCCGCTCTTTTAGACCCATTTTCCCACTGTAATTCATATCTCAGTGTATAAAGTGACTTTTTGAGAAGATCTGTTCTCACACCGTTGTTGCGCTTCCTCGATACGCCGACGTAGTGCTGGGACATTCTGGGGTGGACTGGTTGGCTGTTTATGTACCATCAATATATATATAAATATTATTTTTCTTGCGGAAAATACAGACAGCGTGAATAGAGAGCTTGCGCAAAAGCCGCACGCGCCGCATGCGGCTTTTTTGCATTGCGCAAAATTACGTGGTTTCTGCTCTGTTAGCTCTATGTTTTTGTGAGCTCAGTATGCCCTCCGGTCTCCATGACACTATATTGCATTAATTTGAGTGGGTGTTTGGTCGATGCGTAGCCGGGGGGGCCTTTTTTTCCGACCATCACTCCAGCTCCACCCAGACTTCCCACAGTTTTCGCGTCCCCCACACACCAGTTGAGGCACAGATGAGATTTTTTCACCCACCTCTGCTTATCATTTTATTCAACTACCTTTCTATCGACTTGGTTTCTCAATAATCCCATGTTTTTGTTTCCGCATGCAGCTTCGCGCAATGCAAAAAAGCCGCATGCGGCGCGTGCGGCTTTTGCGCAAGCTCTCTAATATCCAGCCCACTGATCGTATCACTGGCACCCTCGGTTAAGCTCAAAAAATGTGCCGGAATTTTTAAATCTTACGGGAAGTCACCCACTAGGTACGAAGCGCGGTTGGTTCGCGGTTGAAATTCTGGTGGAGCTCGCGTGTGTTCGATCCTGGCAGTTGGTAAATCTTTTGTTTTTGTAATGTTTTTGTCAGCATGGCCAAAATTCACCCTTGGTCATACTGGTATTGAGTTCAATAATGAGATAAATATGCATTACAGTATACCTCAGTACTGAGATCCTCACAAGTCAGCCAATGGCTCGTTCAAACTAAGTATACCCATTTATGAGAAAGATAATACTCCTGCAATATATTTCACTATTCTGATGACACAGTGCACAAATTTGGGCACTCAAAAGGTGCCCTGAATTCTTCTGAGGCATCTGAATCAATTTACCTCTAGATTGGACCGTTCAACTTTCTTGCAACATGAGAATCAATATTTTTTTTTTTTTTTTTTTTTTTTTTTTTTTTTTTGGTGGGGGAGTCTGGGCAACGCAGTGACTCCCAACATAACAGGTACATTTTTCCCCGTCCGCCATTACACGTGTTGTGATCACTGGGCCACTCCGGAAATCATCGCTTCCCTGGGAAAATCGGGAAAACCCGGGAATTGACTACCAAGGAGGAAATGCTATTTTTTTTTACGCACACCACCCGGTCCGGCGATGCGGGTTCCGGATGGCAGTGTGGGACTAAACCTGGACCGGCGTCACCGGTCCGTACTACCCACTGACCCCCTATGGCGACCTAAGTCACAAAGACAAAGGCGAGGGCAGGGTTCGAACATGGTGCTATCTGCCAAAGTCAGATTACGCAACCAACAAACTTTGAAGTGGCATTGCCGCTATGCCACACTGCCCCCGAGAATCAATATTTCTACCCACTGCCAAGCCCATTGGATGAGTTGAGACATCCTCTAAATAACCCTAGTCATGAATTTCCTGATATTATTAGAGGATGAAGTACTTGCACAGGTAATAAAATTCTGGTGTTGTCCACGTGCGAAATAGTGGCACAGCCATGTCAACAGTGGCTGAGTCTTGACATGGCTGTGTCGTGTGAGAACGCGAATTGTCACGGTGTGACAGTACGCGACTTGACGCGACTGAGCCAGAAGAGTTCCCGGATTCAGCGGTTCTACAATTACTTCAAGTTCTTTCAGAACCATTACCCTCCAGAAGTACTATGGTTGCACTGTATACATTCACATTTGCTGCAGGCTTGTGTTTCTTCTCTTCAATCATCTGCGAATGGAGCTAGTATTAATAGATCTTTGCCTCCTGGTCCACTCCGGAGCATTGGTGATTGTTTCACTTGGTCGGTGAAACTAACTCGTGACTATTTTTTTGCATCTGATTTGGACCTTTGGCCAGGTACACCGTGTTTTATTTTTTTTCAGGATTCTGGAACAGCGCCAGTACCAAGGTACCAGGGGTGCCCTGCGTAAATACATCCACCAAATTACAAAAACATGTCAAAAAAAAAACTTGCCAACTGCCGGGATCGAACACACGTGAGCTCCAACAGAATTTCAACCGCGAACCCATCGCGCCTCGCACACTAGGAGTAAATAAATTGCATTAAATCGATACTACTAGTAGAGTCCTCGGCCTTTGCTAACTCAGGAAGCTGATATGTCTCTCAATAAAATTTATTGAACCTTTATTCACTGGCTGGGACCGGGTTTGGCCACGCGCTATCCCAATTTCCAAATGGTCGCAGATGCACATACCACGGATAGGAAGTAAGCAGTGCTGTAACGTTGTTCTTATGGGTCAATAATTCATCTAATTTTTTTACGCAGGCTAAAATAGTCTCTTATTTTTGTAATAGCTCGCTCTTGAATTCTGCCTCTGGGACATGCAGTGAACAAAATGCCCATTTGTTGGACTGTGTTTAAATCAGTGGCCTAACTGATCCGCCCCCGCCTTCCGTCCGCCCATCAGACCTGGAGCTCGCTCTCGCTTTTACCCGAGCGCTTTCCGTTCTCGTCCCTCGTCTCTTCGGAGCCTTTTCGTTTTCATTCATCACCCATGCTTTGCTCGTTTATTCCCCCTTCCTCATCTCCTCTTTCCGGCGTTTAGCGACGCTTCCCACCGAAGCTCTTTTGTTTCTCTATCCAAAATTCTAGTGGATGCACTCCGTGCGACCTTACCGTCTCCGTCACGACAGGGCGGAGGCTGTTTTACCAGAAATCTACGCCACATTACACTCGCATGTCGCGCCCGCTGTGCTAAATTGTACAGCACCCAGCGCCTTCCTCCGAGTCCCTCCGGATCCTAGGGCCACGGACACCGACACGGACACGCCTCGTTGGCGCACGGACGCCGCTCCCCGCATCCTCACACGGCCACGGGTCCTTATCGCACAGACATGAGGGGCGGAATGACACACGGGGACCAGAGACGCGTGCGTGGTATCCGACTGCGACTGGATGGCATTAACGATGACGGTGAACCTCGTGCATGACGAGACAACTGAGGTGTGTACCTGTTTTTTGGCTCGTCGTTTCTTCGGGGCACGTCGGGATGCGCGCTCTTTGCCCACTCTTGCGTCTCTACTTTACTTTGCCACCCTTCGTCGAATCGTTGTCTCCCCCTCCCCTTGCACGCGCCGACACTAGTACTGATGCTACACACCTTCCCATAGTCTATCAGCATCGCGGGATCGTATGCTACTGTATGATGCATCGGCGCGCAGGCCAGGCCGACAATCACTTCTACCTCAACCGCACCACTCCACGTTCGACCCCACCACGGTGCCGCCCCGGCCGTTTGTACCCCCAGCACCAGCACACCATTTGACCTCGACAATACACGACGTTACACACACCCCCGACGCTCGCTGAGCGCTGAGCCCCGAGGCGTACGCGCGCGGCGGGTCCGTGAGTCTCGAGTATAGGCGCACGTGCGTGCGCGTGCACGCGCCGTTGCAGGGAATGGCCGCGTGGGCTAGCGCCGAATCCCGAGGGCGAGGACGAGGGGCTCGTTTACCTTTACGCGTGCCTCTCGAGTCTCGCCAACGACTACGACTGCGACACCACGCCCACGCCCACTGACGCACGGCACGGACACGGCACCCCCACCAACGCTCGCTGAGCGCTGAGCCCTGAGCCCTGAGGCGTAGTCCTGATGGATACGTGCGCGTGCGCGTCCGCGGAGCATCGATAAGCTCGGACTTTGTGCACGCGCCGCCGCAGGGGAATAGGAAAGAGCCAATGGCAGAGGAGGAGCTCGTTTACGCGCCTGCCTTTCGCGCCGCCAGCGATATGACACCACGCCACGCCCACCGACGCACGGCACAGGCACCGCCACCGACACTCGCTGAGCGCTGAGCCCCGAGGCGTACGTGCGCTGCGGCGCTATGAGTCAGTCCCGATGCATACTACGTACGCGCCTGCGCATCGCGGGCCCCGGGGCGACGACTCTCGAGTATGGGTGGAGGATCGATAAGCGTGGACTTTGACTTTATGCGGGCAGGGGAATGGGCGGCGGCGGAGGAGGGCTGGTTTACGCGCCTGCCTCTCGCCCCGCCAACGACTGCGACTACGACTACGACACCGCCAGCGCCGCCGACGCAGCAGGCGGGCACGGGTACCTAACGCCAGCGGAGGCGGCGCTCCACGCGCGCGAGCGCCCTCCAATGTGTACGCGGACGTCGAGGGCGACAACGGCTTCGTCGACGCGGGCAGGGAGGTGGACATTGAGGACGGCTGGGTCGATCGTGTCGCGCCGCCTCGGGGCCCGAACACCACGAAGTCGTCGGGGTCGAAGGGGAAGGGAAGGGAAGAACGGGCCGACGACTCTCGAGTATGGGTGCGCGTGCGTGCGCAGAGGATCGATAAGCTTGGACTTTGTGTGCGCGCCGCCGCAGGGGAATGCGCAAGCGCCAATGGTGGAGGCGGATGAGGGGCTCGTTTGCGTTTACGCGCCTGCCTCTCGACTCTCGCGCCGACGACTGCAACACCACGCCCACGCCCACCGACGCAGCAGGCGGGCACGGGCACCTAACGCCAACTGAGGCGGCGCACCACGCGCGCGAGCGCCCTCCAATGTGTACGCCGACGTCGGGGGCGATGTGCCCCACCGTCCCTCCCAGTAATCCTGCGCCGCGCCGCCGTTCTCGATGCGCTGCAGCTCGCAAACTCGACGCGCTTGCTCTCTCAGGTCCTGCCACCCAGCGCACTCCCAAGCATGTTTACACGGCCTACGCGCGCACTGCGCCGGCGACATCGCGTATGCACCGCGTCCCCGGCACGGGATTCCACGCAGCGGCTTGCGTGCAGAACCAAAAGAAGAGAAGGGAAACAAAGCGCGTACCTTGTACTCTTCCCGGCTACACACCTACGCTCACTCGTTTCGTCTCGGGATGTAGCTAATAGCTATGGTGCGCGAGGGCCGCTGCTTAAGGCGGTGTATGTGTAGCTGCTACTGGGGCGCATCCATATCCGCACACAAGGTGCGCACCTGCCTTTACTTCTCCCCCCTCCTCTTCTCTTTCCCCCTCCACAAAGTCCTCCGCGCACAACATCCTCTGCGCGCAGGCCCGCACCGCGAGGGGCTGCGCGTCTAATTCCCACGTCCCGTCCCGCACCGTGCGACTGCGGGATCACACGCACGCCGAGCTGGGCTGGCTGCGTGCGGGGATGGGATGGCAAAGTCCTCTGCGTGCGCCTGCGTGGAATCCCGGATGATGCGGAGCCAATAGCGATGCCGAGTCGTCAGTGCCTTTCGTAGACCCCGGGCTGCAGCAGCAGTACCCGCCCCGCTCGCGTTGCTGCGCTGCCCTGGGTTCCTCCAGGCAGGGACTGCGAGCTGCGAGCGTCAGCGCACGCTAGCCGCGTCCCCCGAATCCCGGTCTCTGCGCGCTCCACATCCGGCGTCGACTTTCGCCTCGCTATGCAGCTACAGGCAGTCAGTACATAGACCAAATTGAAATTCATACCTTTGACACCACGCCCACGCACGGCGGCCACCTAACGCCAACTGAGGCGGCGCACTACGCACTACGCGCGCGAGTACAGCGCAGGTTCCGCACGCGTACGCAAGGGTGCGCTCTCCAATGTGTACACGGGCGGGGGTGGGGAGGTGGACATTGACATTGAGGACGGGACGGACGACTGGGTCGGTCGATCGTGTCGCGCCGCCCCGAACACCACGAAGTCGTCGGGGTCGAAGAGGTCGAAGGAGAAGGGAAGGGAAGGGAATAACGAGAATGGGAGGAGAAGCCGGTGCCGGTGCTGGTCCGCGTACCCCTTCCCGATTTCGATTTTGGGATAGATATGCTGCAGGAGCAGCAGCGAAATCTTTTTCCCTCTTTACATATGGCTTCGTCTTTGGGTATCCTCCTCATCTCATCTCACCTCACTCCTCTCTGATTCTTTACCTCCCTCCCTCCCTCCATTACCGTATATGCCCTTCACTTACATTATATCTCTTCCTTATGTTACTTCTTTCGCATCTACAGGCCTCGGAAATCTCCCAAAAAGATAACTCCGCCGCCGTACTAAAATTCCACGAAATACTGAGGCTAATTATGTGAACCCTAGGAAACAGGAAGTTGCTAAAATAGGGCTAGTAATCCCCATGAAAAAGCGAAGGCCCACCTTTCACGATCCCCAAGATATTTAGGATATATTGGTTTTTTTTTTTCGGCCAGAGGCGCACAAATCCTAGAGGTACGAGCTAAGAAACGATAAAGCGTCTGTCTAGAGAGACTACACAAATCCCTCATCAAGTTTGATCTGATTTGTACGGAAAAGCTCATTTCCCCACCGCGCTGCTACGGTGACAAAAACTGACTCCGGAACCAATGGGGAAACAATTGTGCGGATAGGAGCCCAGGTGCGACCACAAAAAAAATGTTTGTTACGTCGAGTTGGGGGATTTTACGTGACGGAGTTTTATGTCAACTTCCTGGGCCTGCCTCTACGTCTGTAATATGTATCTAGTATCGAGTGTCTATCTACTCCTGCCGGTTGCATGCTACAAATTCATATATAAAAAAGCAGTTGCTTTGCATTGAAATCACCTTCATTTTGCATACAAGTTGAACACGCACTACCGATTCCAGGATTGAGAACGTTGGCCAGCGAACGTAAAAGTGCCAATTAAAAAGAAAGCCGCCCACACCCACATTGTTCATATTCCCGAGTCAATCCTCGGAAAAACCGTGCACACGCCAGCATCGCTCTATATCTTGTATTTGCTCTTCCCAAAAAGCGATAGCTCGCTTCGGAGGGTCTGCGAATTTCTGAGGGTGTATTAGTCCAACGCTGCACAATTTTGAATTGGCGGGAAAGTTGGTCCCGCATCGAAAGCCAGTCTACGACGGGACGCAGATATCGGGGATTCAGGAGCAATTTATGAAGATCCTGGTGCCAGTGAGCCGTTTCGTCTGTCGCAGCCCGAGCTTCTTCGCAAAGGGGACGCAAATCGAGGAACGCCAGTTCGTGGAGGAGTCGGGGGCTTGGGGGACATTGGTCGATTACAAGATCGTTGCTGCAGAATAGAATAGTCACGGTGAATCCTGATTTTTGCTGTAGTGGCTTGTAGTGTTCTGTAGTGAAACCTACTACTGCTGTAGTGCCTGTAGTGAAACCTATTACTACTGTAGTGGCCATAGTGCGCTGTAGTACTGGCCCTGAGCTCTGTGGTGCTATGGAGTGTCTGGCTGTCTCTGCATAGTGCTCTGTATTTTCTGATCAAAAAATAATCTTCAGGATGCATTTGGGACAGTCCCTAGTGTTAGTACTGATGACATTTCAAGAGTTACAAATGATGTTCTTGCATGTTTAGGCCTTTTTCAGGGGTTGAAAATCTCAAAACCGCCGGCTCTCGGAAAGTATTTTGCGTTTTGTGCCTTAACAAAGGAGTTTTATGCAAAATGGCCTTAGACAAGTCTTGTAGTGCTCATTGAGCTCTATAACTTCATTTTTGGTCTATTTTTAGATATATAGCACATTACCCCCTGCTTTCATTACAGTCAGCAGATTCATGGTTTAATTGCTTGAAACTAATTTCATGTTAGTACTGATGATGTTTCATGAGTTACAAATGTTGTCCTTACATGTTTAGGCCTTTTTCAGGGGGTTGAAAATCTCAAAACCGCCGGCTCTCGGAAAGTATTTTGCATTTTGCGCCTTAATGAAGGAGTTTCATGCAAAATGACCTTAGACAAGTCTTGTAGTGCTCATCGAGCTCTACAACTTTCGTTTTTGGTCTATTTTTAGATATATAATGCATTACCCTTCCCCATCCCCCTCGCTTTTCAGATTTATGTTTTAATTACTTGAAACTATTATTT
The DNA here is from genome assembly GCA_029378395.1 of Mycena leptocephala. NCBI lineage: Eukaryota > Fungi > Basidiomycota > Agaricomycetes > Agaricales > Mycenaceae > Mycena > Mycena leptocephala. Next base: position 195,065 of record JARJLF010000252.1, on the reverse strand, counting down.
CATGGATTAACACCTCAGAAGAATGAAAAGAGGAGTGGCAAGAGAGGTGGAATGAGTGAGAAGAACAGTAAGATCCACATAAATAGTATAGGTTTCTGTACACATCCATGGTTACTTTAGCCTAGTGTGTATTTTGTCTATCAAAGTATTTTGTCCGTTCTCGCGAGGTCGAGGGTTCGATTCCGGCCAGCAGCAGCCATTTATTGCAATTTTCAAAACTAATGTCATTCTGAAAAAAAAAAGTTTGAAGTTCCCAGAGGTCGTTAGTTCAAGCCGCGCTGCCGACGTCATTTTTCCGTACCACGCACAACCAAACACAGACAATTTTCGGTTTCTGTGGTCTGTCTAGGAACTCTGTACCCTCTGAAAGGATTTGTATATGCTTGAACAATGTCCACGATTTTTTATGACACATATCAATGCTTTGTTTGGTGTTAAAAAAAAAAATGTTGGCCGCCCGATCCGAACTCATGACCTTTTGGTGTCAGGCCAAACTCAAAACTTTTTTTTTTTAGAATGACATTAGTTTTGAAAATTGCAATAATTTAATTTAATAATTTAATTACAATTTAAACAGAACAGTGTAATATAGTCACAAAAAAACATGAAATTGAATTGTGTTCAATAGGTATCATCACAGGTAAGAAAAATGAATACAAAGTTGCAAGGAGCAACACTAATTGGATTTTTTCTGACCTTGGAAGCTCCCACTCTATAGTACTACAGAGAGAACCCCTTGCACTACAGAGTACTCCATGACCCCGGACCCGCACTACAGACACTACAGCCACTATAGACACTACACGGCACTATGTAGTACTATGGAGTGGGCTCAGGGTTTGCTGATGACTTGGGGAAGTCAATGCAAAGCACCTACCCATCGAGCCAGAAATCACTCCTCCCCGCGAGGACCTCTCTGATGTGGGGGATCCACAGAAGCACGATTTCTTCTGCGGTGTCCTGGGGGTCCTGGTATAGTTCACCTTCCCGAATAGGATCTGCCAGGAAATCGAGGGGAGAATCTCCAGCGAGGAAGGGGAAATGAACGACTCCGCGGAATTCAAGAAACGGTAGGAAAACTCGGGATGTCAGGTGACGGAGACGGAGGGTTTCAGAAAGATGGAGACCGCCGAGTAATCGGCCCGCAGGACAAACAGAAGGTCGGGGTGCCGGCTGACGACATCTGCATAAATCGTGTCGAATTTCAGGGTTGGTGGTAATCCTTGCTGCTTTCGCGGGAGCTCTAACTGGGAAGAAAGAGCGGAGATGAAGGAGTGATCCTCCCAGAGCTGGGTTAAATCGGAAGGGTATGCTGAATCTCTCTAGCCGTCGTGAAATGTTCAATGACGAGACTGGTTTACTAGGACAGCAGGATAATAATTACCTGTGGCCATATTGCACGATTATCCACATCTAGGAAAAGGGAGTCTGGAAAGATTGATACGCAGGAGTTTGAATCAAAGCTTCAGAGGGTGGCACAATCATAAGCACCAATGGCAACATGGCAGCGATTGCACTTTGGGAAGAATTATCAGATCTGTGGGTGAAGTACGGCCGGTATCTCATTCATACATACCTGTAGAATGTCTGGAGATAGAATGTAAGTGGTGGCAGGGAGGACAACAATCTAATCATGAAATGAAGGTGGTCCGACCATAGCCTCGGTGTCGAGACACACCACTGCCCAGATCGCCGTGGATCACATAGATAGTCGGCGAATGAGGCATGCAAGACCTCTACACACCATCGCAATGCCAGGGGATGCCGGATCGGCGGGACAAAGAGCAACGAATGCAAGCCACGCAATTTCAGACGACATGTCCCTCGACGCAGGTTCAGAAGCATGTCAATCTCCTCTGGGTCCATACCCCGGCTAAACGAAAGGGTTCCTTGCCAGATTGCGTGCAGGATATGAAACTGTTGTGGCTTCTGTGGCAACGCCGACAGAATTCGGGTGTACAGATCATCGAGCGGTGCGGTACTTTGTGGGTCAAGGCTGAGAACAGACTCAAGTCGGTCCGTTGGATGCGAGTATTCGTCATCAATGAATCGGATGACAGTCGTCGCGTATACAAAAATCCCAGAGGACTTTCTGACCAGGTGGGCGAGTGCTTCGGGTGGAGGCCAAATATCTCCTAGGTTGATTCCTCTGGCTATATATTTGGAACGAATCGTTGAGAACTCATCGCAGAGATAAGCTCTTATGTCGTCGTAAGCAGCCGCATCGGCCGAGAGCTCGGAATGGCGACAAATTCCGAACGTCTCCTCCGCTCGGAGGATTTCACAAAGGTATGGTTCTGGGCGGCTGGTGATCAGGATGCGTATCGGAAGCTGGCCAGCGCAGATCGCTTCAATGAAGAGACGCAAAATCTGTTGTTGCACTTTGCGGTCTTCGCATTCGTCCAACCCATCCAGAACGATTGTCGGAATGCGTCCGAGCTGCGGAGCGTGCGCGAGAGGTTCAAGGAGCAGCCTCTGAAACTGCACTGTCATAGAACGTCCGCTTATGAGTTTGTCGTGCTCCACAGCCTCCTGGATTGGGAGGCGTAGCTCGGGTACTGAAGTCGCTAGTTCATGTGCAACGGTCGTGAACAGCCTATTCCAGGTACCACACGTTGGATGTCCGCGCCTGAAGAAGAACGATGCTCCCAGTTGGTTTCGAGTGTGGCAGCCACCAGCAAAATTTTGCGCAATGGCGGACTTGCCCACACCCGCCGAGCCATAGAGCCATAAAAGGCGGCTCTCTGCGCTTGTATCGAGGGACCAGAGCTTCAACTCCTCCAGTATCGAAGTGCGGGTTCCCGGATGACAGGCAGGCTCCGGGAATCGTTCCCCCGAGTTGTGCAATGCCTCTATGGCGACGGCTTGGCGAAGTATGTCGATTCCTGTGGTTTTTGTGAGTGTGAGGATGGCTACAGGGGAAACAGGGGGACAATACCAGATTCCCCGTGCGAATTCACAGTAAGCTGTGTCATATTGCCACCGACACTGTTCAATGTGGTGGCCTCGGGTCGCCATTGAAACTTTTCTCCTTCGAGTGGCTCTGCAGAGGTCGACACGATATCGTCAGGGATCGATGAGTGGACGATGGTCGCGGCTCTTTCCCCTTCGGGGTTGTGAGCTTGGTGAGCACGGTCCGAGATCGCTGAAACATCGTCTCAATTTTTACACGCGACAAAATGGCTGGGGCGTACCGTAAGGCGCGCGTAAATGCCTGCCTTGTCTCGGTCTCCTTTGCGGACCGATGACACCGATGAGATTTCCTGTTGGATTTGAAACTACACAGGTAAATCAGCGGGACGAAACCCCGAGGGCCGCGCACGTACGCAGTGGACCACCTCCACCATCGATTGTCCGTTGCCCCCGCAGAGCACCAATGGGTACCGAATTTGAGTTGAAAACCTGGGTCATATTGCCCGACACATTGTTGAAGGTCCCCCCACTGATCTGAGTTCCGTTGAGGGCGAAAGACATGTTGGCTGCGGTGGGTGGTGCGCCTCGGCTGTGACTGCCGGTCAGTTTTACCGCGGCTCGGCTTAATACGTGACAGTTGTCCAAAATTATTTTCACACGAGAGGTAGTGTTTTGAGCAAGAAAAGTGTCAGAGTCCACGACCTTTTTCGAAACAAGCGAGAAAACAAGAATGAGAGGCACGCCGCATTCACGTGCTTGACGCGTCATTGTAACTCGAGCACAACAAGAGCAGACTCAAGGTTGGAATACTTATATTGCACATTCAAGTGAGATTCCACCCTGGCAGTGAGATGTGGTTCCGAAAGATTTTGTGCAAAACGAAAATAAAAGAGAACGGTTGTCTCGGGAAACAAAAAGGTTAAAAATTGATGAACCCTGACTCGAACGGGTACATGAGATGTCCGCCAATTTTAGCTTATCGGGTTGCCCTCAAGTATGCTCTCGTACGCGTCCACCTCTGCTCGTTCTTCCGTGAATAGATCAATCTCTCGCGGGATCCGCCACTAAAAATCTCGCTCAGCCTGACAAAAAATCGACGTTTGAGCGAGAAACACAACGTACCTTTGTCTGCCGGATAAGTTTCCATCCGACGAAAATAAAAGGGAGAACGGCGATGAGCGCGTAGGAGAATATGAAGGTCGCAGAGTTCCAGTTCCCAGGAAGAAATACAGCGTATCCTGAAATAAAAATCATCGCGAAGCTGGCAACCAACGCATAATACCTGTTGAGGAATGGATTGCTATTATCCATTCATCCTGTTCATGAGTTGTATGGCACATACCCGCAAAACGGCTGCCACGGACTTCGGCGCGGGAGAGACTCGCGAGGGATGCCCTGTGCTTTCAGGGCCTGGAATACAAGCGTCAAATTTTGAGCAGGAAAATCCGACGCTTAACCGTAGACGTACGGCGTGGAACCGGAGGTATGTGAACGCGATCATAGCATAGTTTGCCATCCCCGACGTGGTTGCGAAACGAGTGATCCTTCGTCCAACCCAGAATCTTGATAAAAAATCAAGAAGAAAACAGGGGAGACACACCATTGTAGTACCACTGACGACGCATTCCCTAGCTGAAGAAACGCTAGCAGGGAGAACAACATTGCTACACACACGCAGTACACCGGAACTCCCCGCGTATTGCACACGGAGAGGATGCGTGGGACGCGTCCCTCGAGCGCCAACCCGAAGAGGATGCGGCTAGAGGTGTAGACGTAGCTATTGCCCGCAGAGAAGATCGAGAGCATTACGAGCGCGTTTACCACATGCGCGAGGCCACCGAGGCGGAGGCGTTCCATGGCGATAACGTATGGCGAAGTCCCAGCACCGGGGCGAGCCGCGGCAGTGGCGAGGAGGCTCGGGTCCGTGTACGAGACGAGGACACCGACGGAGAGGGCACCGAGGATGAAGAACACGAGCAGGCGCATGGTGATGGAGCGGAAGCTCCGCGGTAGGGTGCGCCGTGGGTGAGAGGCTTCGCCTGCGGTCATCGCGACATATTCCGGTCCTTTGCAAGATTGACATTAATGCGGCGGATGGTTGGCGAGTCAAGGATACCCACCGGCAACGGTGAAGGACGCCTGGACAAGGCAACTTAGGAATCCAAAAAGGCGGCCCAGGGCTCCGTCATATACGTATGGTACGAACGGGCCTCCCTATTGAATGCCTTCAGAAATAATGACACAAGAGGATAGCTCGATAACTGACGGGGACTTTTCGAATTTGGAATGGATATTGGTTAAAGAATGTGCGGGCGAGCGTAGTGGTCAACATGGCTCACCGCTCCAGTTACGGAATCCAAATGCATCGTGCTACATTCAGAGCGTCAGCTTAATCAAAGTATTTAGCTCTAGAGAATTAATCACGTCTGGATTACCTCCTACCATCACCACGAACGTGAAAAGAAGAAGACCGAAGATAAGGATAACCTTTCCGATTGATAACCAAAATTCGGATTCTATGCAAGTGAGCACACGGTTAAGTATGACGGCGGTCTAAAGGATTCACCCACCGCCGTAAAATCGAACAGCGAACAAATTAAGCACGCTTCAAAAAAATATCAAGGACCCGTGGTGATTGGGAGCGCATATCATTCACCCGTAGAACAAGATCATGAAGACGATAACACTGATCACAGGAATTTTATCAGTCCAGAAGTTGAGCATGAGGTTAAAGGCGGTGATTTCATATGGGATTCCGGTCCCGATGGCGAAAAACAGGTTGAGGCCACTGCACACGCCGAGGGCCTCGTCGACGAAGCGGTCGGCGAAGCGCACCTGTACAGGCTCAATAAACGTCGAATACTGGCGGACGGGAAGCAAGCACCAACATATGGAGAAGATATCGGGATCCAGGTAACCATTTCCGCTACAGAGAACGGTAGCATTAGGTCGATGACTAGGCGTGGGCGGCATACGCACAGAGGCAGTTGTTGATCGCGAGCACAACCGTTGACCAGAGAACGATGGCGATGAGAAGGCTCCCAGGTCCACCGACGGGGAGTGCGGTGCCGATTTGCACAAATAACACGGTGCCGATGGTCCCTGTGGCAGATTAAGTTGAGGGTTGGAATGGAATATACACAATGTGAATACCGCCGATAGAAATTAACTGAATGTGCCTTGGCTGCGAAATATACTGAGCAGGGTCGTTGAGCATCTATTAGCTTCATACCTTCAGTGTTCTGTGGGTCTGGTCCCGTCGATGAGCATCATCGTCATGCGCAGATGTTCCGTGCTCCGAAATCCTGAAAGCTTTCTCACTCGGGGGCGAATCCGAGTTTTTTTGCCGCCTGAGGAATTGTGGGGGCATGGCGGTGAAGTAGAACAGGATAGAAGAACGCCGTAATGAAAGCTTTGGGTTACTTCCGTTTACCAAGCGTACCGTGGGCTTATAGCTAATACCCGTCCGAATCGCCTTTTGAAGAGCAGAAGAACGGCCCATGGTCAGCGGCGTCGCCGCATTACGAGGCTGCGCCGTTGGGTAAGATCCAGGGGCTTATTCGGCGTTGTGGTGAGATTACTGGAGTAAGTTCGATTTGAGGACTCCACTTGTAGGTGGAGATTGGGATCAAAGCTGAAAGAAAGCGAGCGTTTCGACAAGCAGAGGGTGCCAAAAAATGAAGCACATCTTTAAAGCAAGCCCTTCGTTAAACCTTGGAAGCTTGAGGCCTGGTCAGGCGATTTCGACACCAAAAAGAAAATATCATGGCCAAATCAATGCACGTCAATGAAATTCTTCGGCTGAGGCAAGGATTCGAAAGCATACGATCCTATACTTGAAAAGAAGTTCAACGTTGGAGAAGAAAAAGAGTCCAGTGGCGGTGCGCCTCAACCACGTGACACAACGCGCTCAATTTGGGTCCAAAACAAGAACAACCTGAAGCCTTCTTCAAGTTGGCGGCGGTTCACGAGGACCAGCCCTAATCAACAAAATCTTGGGGCGAAAAAACCTTGATGAATTGCTGCTAACTTGCGGCAATCGAACAAAGTAGATTGTGCAATGAATTCAAATTCTCAGAAATGTCCGATTAACCGTCCTGGGGGTTACTGAGACGATAAGTTCTATTACAACCATTCGGTATCTGTATCCAGCTCTATATCAACTGAGATACGAGGAAGTATTGATACTAGAGCGTCTGTCAAGAGAGATTAGTATTCAACCGAGTTTCAAATACAGTGAGCTTGAACATGTTACAAATTATTCAAAACCGGATTCACATCCTACTACTCGCTAGACTGAATTGCACACCTCTGCCTTGCTTGAATGGACTCTCACGCTTGGGGATGTCTACGGTACAGCGCCTCAGGTCTGTCATTCGGCGCGTATCACAAATGATGTGGCAGTGTAGTTGGAGATGTTTTTGGATGACATGCGTGGTTGCCGTGCCCAATGACAAACGTCAGTAGCTTTCCTTTCTCCTCCCATGCCCTTCATGGGCGCTTTCGCGCTGGTCCTCTCACTTAGCGGCTTAGCCACGGCGCACTTTGCGGCCTGGCATAAAGGTTTGCCCCACCAGAATCCATTCCATAACCTCATTGGCTTTTTGCCTAGGGATGTACTGCTTGAACGGAACGACACCGGGATACGACGACAATGATACGAACGCTATTGTTAATCCTTTATTTAATGCATGTCTCCTTGGTTGGACTGTGTTACTTCCGTCGGCTGACCGCCGCGTTATAGTTGACCAACGATGATTGGTGGTTTCACCATTATAATGGCGTCAGTCGCAGTGCCTTCTCATCCTCCGTGTTGTTGACTTTTCTCAGTGCGACGATCTTCCTCCCGACGACGGAGACTTCCTGGAATTGTGAGTTGCTACCCATTTTTGCCTTATGTCCATCTTACACCCGCAGGCCCGCAAACGGGAATTTCACAGTAGAGCTTGCAGTGAATCGAGCATTCACGACTCTATCATACGGCGGCGTGCGCACCGCGGTATTCGGTGACGGCCAGAACTACACCAACGGGCTGGGAGGCGTTGACTGCATTTCTGAGTTAAACAGTGAGTACGGTATCCATCAACCCGAAGTCAAGCTCACACACATCAAGTCCACACGCAAAACGAAAGCATGGCAGCTGGGACTGCGTTCGCCATATCGTACCAGGTGTGTGTCCGTGACCCTGTTGATATCTAACCTGATTTTTCGCAGTCAGATCTTTCCGCTGTGACCGCGGAAAATCTCGTTGTCTTCACCACACTATATCAGTTCGTCCTGAATTTTGTCGGCTCAACGGGATGCTTATCGGGTTTAATTCCGCAGTACACCATGGAGGCGCATTGCAACATACTCCGTCCCAAACTTGCCCGCATGTCCCAAAGCAGGCTGTATATGTGCAGTGAGTGACCCCTCCTCCGTCGGGCTATCCAGTTTCAAACATGATATCCGCAGTGGGGATGGGTGCCAAACGGGTGCGGCTCAGTCTCTGACAAGCAGCCGCTACAATAAATCTAACTCGTACCTCGTAGATGTGGCGAGCCAAATATGTATATGCAAGGTCTGTCCTCGGGAGCACTATAGAATTATTTTTCACCCGCTGAAATGATGATATTATAGGCTTCCGCTGCAAGGTGGTCGGCAAAACAGGTGGCTCCGCACTCGCGCCCGCGATACCTCCGACCTGGTGCGAAGACGCGCCCGAGAACTGCACCTCGGGTGCACGGCAGATGATATACTGGAACCAGCTCGACGGCAACAATATCGTTGTGGACGGGAGCGACTCTCACGGGTCGCCTAAATCCCCCGCGTACAATTCCGTCCTGGGCTTTGACGAAGGTGCGTCAACCGCTCCTTCAAGTTGCAAGATTGTTTATTCATTCCATACGCAGGCCCGCAAACAGATATATTCCTGTCTGACGGGACAGCCAGCCGCACATCTGTAGCGCCGATCAGCAGCGCGACTGCGTCAGGCTCTCCTGGAGTCTCGAATGGGGATTCCCGGTTGAGCTGCCATTGGTCCTGGATTGCATCGTTTGCTCCATGGTTCTTGGTATATCCCCTTCGCGACCTCCTTCATTAAATATGTACGTTGTATTGTTGCAGTCTGCCTCCTCTGACAATGTACTTAGACTGTTGAAGCCTGCCTCCTCTGACATTGACATTGTCTGATGCCAGACGACTGAATCGTGTCCAAGAATGAGTATTAATGATAATGAGTGCGGCGTGGATGATGATATATAGATTTCTGGTAGCACAACACAACTGTTAATTGTAGAATTTAGATGATCCATACTGGTTACGCCTGCATTCAAGGTGTCATAATCAATCAATTTGACAGTCGGGCTCTTACGACTCGGGAGAATTGAGGGGCAAATACCTGAGTGGACGGTACGAGAATTGAGACTTGTCATGTATCACGGTAAAGTTTAATACGACGGCGCGTCAGTTGCGTAGAGAGCGACCATATAATAAATCTCGCTCTCCTTCCGGTAGGTAGTAGCAAATTAGACTTATACTCGGACTTCGTATCCCGTAGACAGACGCGTATGGCCTCATAGAGACAAAGTACTCGGAGAAAGAATTGTGGAGATAAATACAAGGTTGTTGAGATGAAAATCAACCCGACATAAATATGAATCGAAATGTGACCTGATCCAGTAACTGCCGCGACCTTAGATCTTCAACAGCTGGCGGCGCAACGAAAACTGGATTTCGTCGTCGTTGAGCTAAAGACAGAGTAAGTCTCGACGTGGGACATCAATCAAATAGGCGACGAACAGAGTTGATCACCCGAGAGCGCAATTCGATTCCCAGACCGCTGCAACGTTCTTCTAAAGCAGAAAACCGAGGGTGAGCAGAGCTCCCCACCCAAATGAAAACCTGAAGGTTCGGAAAAGTGTCGAGCTGTTGCGTTATATACGCCACAGATGCGGGAGGACCCCGCAGTGCGGCGGGGAGCAGTATCTGAGAAGAAGAGTCGAGGGTGCGGTTTGTTACAACCAACATTGTGATCGTTCGTGGGATGGCGGCAACAAGTTCGTCGGATGGAAATGTCTCGCATTCGAACCGCTCGAGGTGTGTGCAAAGGCCAAGGACATGAGGATCCTTGAGCTTTCCACTCACAGCAAGCAAGCGTAAACTCCGGCCGTGATTAGAAAGAATCCTGTGGAAATTGGCGGATGGGACGGAGAGCGGCTGGGAGTACGATTGGAGGGCTTCACCGTCCGTGCGGCCACCAACGAGAAACGCCATGAACGGACTCGTATCGGCCACCCATTTTGAGCTGAACCTGAACGATACAAGTCCTAATCCGAGAGGTGATGTGAGATCGGGCATCTCCGGGAATGTTTGAAAGTTATTCGCGGTAACATCCAGCATACGAATCATCGGAAGGGCTGTCACAAGCTTGATAACAGCAGGCCATGGCGAGGGCCCCATCGAAGTAATGGGGCCCGTGTGATCTGCGTTGACACGCAGAGACCGGATACTGGGCCCGAGTTCAGCAGCTGCAAGAGCTCGGCATCGCTAAACATGCACGCTGTTCCGATGATATCCAGCTCCCGCAGGTTCGGAAGATTGGTGAGAATGGCAATGATGTCCTTCGATGAATGCGGTCGCAAAATGATGCTGAGGACATTCTCCCGCAACCAGTGGGACTTCTCTGTGTCTGCGGTGATTGTTTCAAGAAAAGAAGTGATTCGGTTAATGGGCCGTCTTGGTTGACCGCGCATAGGAAACATTCTCGTCAATAGGGTGTCAATACTGACACGCTGAAAGAGCAATCGCTGAGAATGGGTGGACCAGCTCTTACAGACCAAGCTACACGAACACAAAGCCGCGCGGTCCGTCGGCGGCAGCTCGTCGGTCTGAAAGGCCAAGGGTACGGCGAGCATATCCAGTATCTCTAAGACAAGCTCCGGAGAGGTGTCCGGCATATTGGCCGAGCTTGTGGTTTGTTGCTGGTGGTCAAGGCGGAGTTGGTGGATCAATAGCTGAGCCGGATTCGTCGTGTCTCGGCAATCTCCGGCAATACCCGGCAAACATGATGGATCGTCGTTTACGAAACAGATCCGTCGGGCCCGTCTTCAGAGTCCGTACCGTAGTGAGTAAGCTATACGGGATGGGGCGAGCGGCCCCGTCAACACACGCATATCAGATTTTCCCGAGGCGAAAGGTTGGGAAATGGGTTCGCCATCAGAGAAACTGTACAAGTGGCCCAGTGCCAAGCCTGGTAACAACCGCCTTCTCACAACCTTCTCACGGCGCCGCGTCAAGCCTCCTCTCCCACCCGAATACTCGTATGCTGTCAATTTTGTCTGTAGAGCTTCTGCAGGAGATTGGAAGCGAGGTACGTGATGATCCCTCCACTGCCATGGGTGCTATTGACCTGCGTAGCTAGCCAAGAAAGACCAAAAGTCTTTCCGAGCGGTATCCAAGGACATCGGCCTTTCTATAAACCCTCTGTTTTTCGCCGATTTTGTCCTGAAAACCCAGCGATTGCATCTGGAAGCTACTGTCGATATCCTAACGGCCGTGGCGTCGGGCGAAACTGGGTGGTCGCAGTATGCAAAGTCACTGATAATCATACACGGGTATACAAGGCAATTACTTGTAAGACGGGAGAAGCCACCCAAGACGGAGGAGGCCAACCTCTCGGATGAGGCTATACAGAACCTTCTCGCTGCGGCCCTTGGCACCATGAAGAAGGTCCGCATAGTGGTGTGAGTTCGACTTTCTCCAATGCTGGCCCAACAACAATTATTCATACATTTTGAAGATGGAGTGTGTGCTACGGTGATCCTGTATGGCTGCACGATATTATCTTGGAGTTTCTCCTCACCGCGCCGCTTCTCGACGACTTCGAATTGAAGGCAGAGGATGTCGGTGACCTCGAATTGCCGTCGCTGTCCAGTTTGCGCAAGGTGAAGATCACAGCCCCGAATTGGAAAGAAGTCCCCCTTATCGAGAAGTTTCCCCGGCTTGTCCAACAGAGCCTGGGTCTTACCTCTCTTCACCTGTTCGGTGGCGATGGCATTGCATGGTCTGGAGTCTGGCGCATGCTTCGGCGCACTGCCAACCATCATCTCAAGGACATCCGTGCAAGATATTCACCTGCGCTATTTGAATATATCGCATCGTACTCGGGAATCGAGAAATTGGAACTGAAGGACCCCGATCTGGGTGACCCAAATATTTTTTTCCATCATCTACTCCCCCTCCACGCCGCGTCGCTCGAGGAGCTCTCGTGCTCGGCGAGCTACGAGTGCCGCTGGAGTTTCAGCTCTGACACTGTCGACGCGCTTCTGAAGTTGCACAGGCTCACACACCTCACAATGAGCATCAACAGGGCTGATATTGCTGTACCCGTGAATGCTGTGGTACGTGACTTTCTTTCGTGACCTTGATTCATTGGCGGGACTCAAATAACGTTACCAGGAACATCTCCTTCGAACTGCCATTGCGCTGCCTGCGCTTCGCAGTCTCACAATACGTCCTGCTAATCCAGAGAGGAACCTAGGCGCGCACTGCGGGAATTCAACTGATCACAGCCGTAGCGTCAAGCAAGGCATAGCGACGGGGGTGCGAAGCCTTCGATGCAATTGTCCATCTCCTGTCACGGTGCACGTCGGCTACAATAGTTTTGAACTGAAGCCTGTGGATACATCGGAGTCGGGGGTGGAGCAAGACGCGGTGTGGGGATATCATCCTATCGGACCGCAGCTAGTCTATGATTGGTAGTTGGATTTCCTGGAATCGGCTATAGCCACCTCTTGTTGCTTTCGCTTTGTTCCTGTGCTGATGTTGAGCAGAGTGTTGGTACTGTCCAACGAGCTTGGCGGCAGTGCGGTACTGGAGCACATCTTGGAAATGATGCTGGGGACCAACATATGTTCATCATTTTCAGATATTTCGTTCTGGAGCAAATCTACGAGGAGCATGGCTCGTGCAGCGTGATGAGAACGGGAAGATCCAATCTGAGCAGGAATTCATGGGACTTTGCGAAAAAGAACGAGCTCCGATCTTAATCGATTTCTCCTCCGTAAAGATTGAGGAGCACTGCTCCTTACTGTTTGGAGTAATTGTTCTCCTTGTAGAGTTAATGCCTCCATCATAATCAAAGCCACATTGAATTTTTTAATTCAAAATTCAACAAGGATAACTTGGGGAGGGGATAAGTAGGAAATGGCGTCCATTTTCATGATTTCTCTTATGCAATGGTTCCGTTTAACTCACGGCCAAGTTGATACTCCAGCTCACGATCATGAATGCCGGGACTCGTGAGAGTAGGCTCGTTAGAAAGCAGGTAAGTGGGGCCTTCATACCATACCCTACTCACGAAGTGAATCACCTAATTTGAACGTCCCAAAATTCCGGCTGTCTGGTTTGAACCAGACACGACGACGGCCCTTTCTCCATCAACTGTGGTCTGAATTACATGAATCCGGGTGATTCTGAAGGCTTAAATCAACGCCACCAATAGTCCGCCGCTGTAGAATGAAACATACACGATGGCCAGTGGCCACCAGCAAGAATGGATTTATTGAATGGGACTGAATATTTATTCTTATCAGGTTGCCTAGAAGGTAAACCAAAATATAATATACCAGAGAGCTTTGCATTTATTGTAGACTCGTGAACCAGTCGACGCTAGCGGATTGATCAAGACAGAGAACGCCGGATATAAAACTGAATCGGGAACATCAGACAACAAAGCCAACAGTCAAGCAAATAGAGTACAACGGGGAGATCAACCGCTAGCGGACTGGGCCCTCTTGGCACCTGTTTTGTCTCGCCCGCCATTTCAGAGGTGTCGACTTAGTGCAATTTTTTCTGAAAAATTGAAAGATGCATAGAATCAAAAACTATTGCGCCTGAACCAAGCCTGAACTCAACTTTTTTTCGACCGATAATTTTCTTCAAAAAAAAAAAGATGAGCTCATCCGCAATAGAATCAAAAACCATGCATCTTCCAGTTTTCAGAATAATACTAGTCACTCTGTTAAGAGTACTGATAGAATCCCTTCATTCAATATTGTTTAGAGCTAGTTTTCAATGCTTCATTGGTTTAATACTCAGTCTTGGGACAAGACTAGTACCCTCTGTGTCTTACTTCAATTAGATTGCTCTAATGTAACTTTGTAAAATCAAAGAATTTAGGCGTGTTCAAAACCACGCCTTATCAACACGGCTGTTTGTCGAACCTCCCGAGCATCACACAGGGCTCAAAATTGCCTGTAAGACCCAAAAAAGCCAAAAATTTCGTTTCGATGTCGAAAATTTTGCTGGTGTCATGCCAAATTTTGGCTGTTGTTGAAATGTCGAATTGGTTTTTTTGGTCACGCATCACACCCAGTGTCGATTTGAACGAAATACTACAGTACCTGAGTTTGAGACATGTCAGATGTACCAGCTCCCAACAAGGCCAATAAGAAGCTGGCCACAATCAAAGACGAAATTAAAAACTACCACAGATATACATGCCAGGATCCCCAGAAGGAACCCACGGCCAAAGAAGAAAGCCAGGGACTCCGCCGATGTCAGGTCTGATGTTGACCTGTGGAAGTGAATTATTCGGCCAAACCGACAGCCAAACGAAAAGGTGGGTCGGGAATGTCATATTCTGTTGCAGCTGATAGTATCATCCAGAGAAGACTGGAGATACTGTCCAGTACGACTCAGACAGAGTCAAAAGTCCCAGCAGTGATTGGTACACTGTGGTGGTCTGGTCAGCTTCTTCAGCAGGTGTTTTCTGCCGAAATGAGTTGGAGGTTGAGAAGGGTTGTTGAAGATGTCGCCTTCAACAATTTCCACAATAATTTGGGTTGGAAACTGAAAGAGGTGTGATGAATTCTATCTTATCTACTGAAAAGTCGCTCTCGAGACAATTGCACTGTAACTGTGAATATATAATTACTTTTGGCCCTATGACATTTGTAACAATGCACGTGAATCTCCCCTCCCAAAAAATCAGCTTGTTTGGACAAGATCTGGCCAAGATAGAGCCTCATGAAGTTGAAAAAGGCTGGCTCCATAAAATCACCCAACAAAATATATTTTCGCAATTCTGTCTCTATCACTAATTGCGGAGGAACTTTTCTGAAAGATTGGTATAGGTTTCAATGTAATCCGACCAAAACTGAGCGAGATATGAGGGAATCGGTTGCGGAATTCAAAAAGTGTCCAAATCGGGAAATTTCGTTCGCGCCTTCGGTTCCGACATTAGCTGTAATGGGTACTTGGCCGACTTCGAAGTATGTTCTGTCCATTTCAGATGGCCAGAGACTTAAACCGCTCTCAGATTGATGTGGTCATGTCGATAGAAAGGAATACGCACAACACAATTGAGCAGTTGAATGTGCGTCCAGCTAGTTGACCATATTGTGCATTATCACCGACGTAGTATTCCATTGAAGGCAATACGAATCGAAAGCTGGCCGCGTTCAAAGCACGCAACGTATGGCTCCGGGACCAGCGCTGGGGCTACTCTCCTGAAACGTCGCGCATGCACGCCGAATATGCGCGTGGCGATCCTCGACCGCATTAAACAAGATCAAGCGCCAGATTCACTGCGTTCCGACCCTCTCTAGACTCAGCTGTGGCTAGACAACCTACACAAAGCTACACAGAGGCTAGACAGATGTCTTTGTTTAGGTGACTAGACATGGTCAGTCTAGCTGTGTTCGGGTCAGTCTAGGTCTATCTGGGTCAGTGTGGGTCAGTGTGGGTCAGTATGGGTCAGTGTTGGTCAGGCAGCCTGATTTTTTTTGTGAAATTGAACTTTGTGTCGAAACGTCAATGTTTAGCTTGGGTCAGGCACCCGCAATGACCTAAACTTAGCCCCACTTATCTAGACAGACCGGTGTTTGGGACCCACACAGAAGCTAGCCAGAGGCTAGACAGAGGCTAGACAAAGCCAGACAAAATCCCTATCTAGTGGGCTAAAAGGGCCTGTCTAGGGGCTATGCTCACCTAGAAATAGTGAAGCCAGATGAAGACAGATGAAGACAGACCTACACAAAGGTGAGTCTAGAGAGGGTCGGAACGCAGTGATTGCCCCGGCGTCTTTTGGCTTACTGGCCACGCTGGTGTTGTGAAATCTACGATCGGATTCTCAATCGCTCAGCACTACGATATGAACTCCGATCTCTTGGCCGCCAGCTTTTTTTGCTCTCGACAATTTGAAGATACTACCGAGCGGAAATACATCATTCCTTCTATTGTATACCAACTCGCGCGTCACTCCAGCTCTTTCCGGCACGCCCTCGTCTCTGTCAACCAATTTGGATCTTGCGATGAACCGGATAAACAGATGAAGGAGCTACTTGTAAATCCGTGGAACAGATGTCTCCGCGACCGGGAGTTCGAGGTTCCACCTCTCTTGATCATCGTCGACGCTCTGGACGAAATAGAGGACAACGAAGGGGCAGTTTTCCTTGCAGAGCTTTTGGACGTGGTTCGGGATGGACATCTTGCAGGTTTGCGATTCCTCGTCACGAGTCGCCCCGAGCCCAACATTGTCGACCTGTGCAACTCCTTTCCGTCCAACGCCGTGTGCAAACTACAAGAAGTGGGCATGGCCGACGTTGGGAGCGACATCACCACGTTCCTGGATGCCGAACTCCCTGCACTACAGGGTAAACCACAGGTCTTAGAGCTCTCCCGACGCTCTGATGGACTCTTCATTTATGCTGCCACTGCCGTGAGGTTCATCAATCCGCGAAAGACGACCCAAGCAGAACAGCTTGCTCTATTAAACAAGCTGATACAGCATCCCCAGCTGCCCACCAACACACGCAATCCACTCCTGATCGACGACCTCTACCAGCGGATCCTCTGGTCTGCTTTCTGTCACCTAGAAGCGGATCAATTTTCTAGTCGCCTCGAGAATTTGCATCGCATCATCGATCGCGATATCCGGAAGGTGGCGGACGATTCCGACGATTCCGACATTTTCGATGCTGTTTTCGGCGATCTCGCAGGTTACCCCAATAGTTATCGGGCCGAGCCGGAACTGGTTACGCTCATTGTGAATGAGCTCCACCCAGTGCTCTACATCAAAGACGGGTGCATATACTGGTATCACGGCTCATTTCCGGATTTCTTCCTTAACCCCGTACGGTCCAAATTTACCGTTACACTTCCAGGTGGGCAGAAACATACCGTAGATATGTTTCACGCCCATGGAGAAGAGAAAATCAGGAACCGCAGCGTAGCTCAGAAAGCCAAACTCACCATCGCTGTCCAATTACAGGCACTGTCTCTTGCTTTTGTCGGAGGGCTCAATCGATCCGAAACATAAATCCTCACCAGTCTTTTCCACTTGCTGGGGTTCGACGAGCGAATTATTATATTCTGTAACTGTCGTTTAGATTAGCTTTGGACAAATTGGGGATCAGATTTTGAGAAACCTACAAAGGAGTTCCCCAATACAACTTGCTTGCGCTCGATGCCAATGTTTTAAAAGAGGGCCGTTTAATATCAACAGATGCATGAGGTGCGTGGATCCTCACGCTCCATATTTCTGCGACGGCATAGAAGCTCGTCGGCAGACCTGTGCCGAACGGATTTAATCACGCATGGATAGAATTGAGCTGAATGCATCGGTATTAAACGTGAAGACGATCTGTGCAGGATTAGAGTCAGAGTCGCGGCTACGAAACAGCACCAGCATGCGCACCAATTGATTCATCATGTCGTCTGTTTTCCCGAACCCAGTCTTGGAGATGTACAGTAGACAAGGACGACTGAGATTAATGCGTCGGCCACATCTCCGAAATAGTGCAGGGAAAATAGAAGTATGGAAGGGGGTTCAACTAATAGCGATTATAATTATACATCCACGAGCCTCCCCTAGACCGGAGATCTAGACAGAACAGATACTCGAGAAGTTGAACACAATTCCAAGACACGTTAATATGAGGACGTGTGTATCCTAGCATTGCCGTGGCCATTGACACGAACAAGTGGAATTGAATTTTTCACTATTGGCGGCGCAGCCCAATCCGGGTGTCACGACGCGACAATTGCCATCTTCACACGATTTGAAACTAGGCAACTATCATTTCGATGCCTCCGTGATGCATTTGCCTGTATAAGGGGGGAGACAAGCGAGGTGGACACATGAGTGGGTATCCGACCCACAACTGATAAGATAATAATTTTGAGGCCGGAGTTTAATGTGCGTAACGGCATTTTGTCCCGATCAAATTTTCTTCGCCATCGACTGGCCACAACGAGCACCTTGGAATGCTTCTGCAGACTGAATAAGATAAAAGATAAAAATAAAAAGCGGGTTTGCATCGGCATCTCGGCAACCGCCCCCGCTTAACAACGATCTTCTCACGGTGTCGAGACTCCTCCCGCCTCCATCTCAAATACTCGTATGCTGTCGATTTTGTCCGTAGAGCTCCTGCAGGAGGTTGGAAGCGAGGTACGTGATGATCCCTCCACTGCAACTTGAATGGGTGCTATTGACCTGCGTAGCTAGCCAAGAAAGACCAACAGTCTTTCCGAGCGGTATCCAAGGACATCGGCCTCTCTATAAACCCTCTGTTCTTCGCCGAGTTTGTCTTGAAAACCCAGCAATTGCATCTGGAAACTGGCGTTGATATCCTAACGGCCCTGGCGTCGGGCGAAACTGGGTGGTCGCAGTATGCACAGTCACTGAGAATCGTACCCGGCTATTCAAGGCGTTTAATTGTAAGAGGGGAGGAGCCGGCTGAGACGGCGAAGGCCGACATCTCGGATGAGGCTATACAGAACCTTCTCGCTGCCGCCCTTGGCACCATGATGAAGGTTCGTACGGTGATGTGAGTCCGACCTCCAATGCTGGCTCGATAAGACTTATTCATGTCTTGGGTAGGTGGAACATGCGCAGGGATGATCCTTCATGGCAGCGCGATACCATCTTGGGATTTCTCCCCACCGCGCCGCTTCTAGACGACTTCGAATTGCAGGTAGATGACGTTGGTGATCTCGAATTCCCGCCGCTGTCCAGTTTGCGCAAACTAAAGATCACGACCCCGTATTGGAAAGAAATCCCCCTTATTGAGAAGGTTCCCCGGCTTGTGGAACAGAACCTGGGTCTTATCTCTCTTCACCTGTCCGGTTCTGGTGGTAGTGCATGGCCTAGAGTCTGGAACATGCTTCGGCGCAGTGCCAACCACCATCTCAAGGACATCCGTGCGAGATATTCACCTGAATTGTTTGAATATATCGCGTCGTCCTCGGGAATCGAGAAATTGGAGCTGCAGTACCCCGATCTGGGTGACCCAAATATATTTTTCCATCGTCTACTCCCCCTCCACGCCGCGTCGCTCGAGGAGCTCTCGTGCTCGGCGGGCTACGAGTGTCGCTGGAGTTTCAGTTCTGACATTGTCGACGCGCTTCTGAAGCTGCAGAGGCTCACACACCTCACAATGAGCATCAACAAGGCTGATATCGCTGTACCCGTGAATGCTGTGGTGCGTGACTTTCTTTCATGACCTTGATTCATTGGCACGAGCTGACCAACGTCAACAGGAACATCTCCTTCGAACTGCCACTGCGCTCCCTGCGCTTCTTAGTCTCACAATATGTTTTGCCAACTCAGAGAGGAACCGAGGCGCGCGCTGCGGGAATCCAGCAATGAATCACAGCCGTAGGGTCAACGAAGCCATAAGGACGGTGGTGCAAAGCTTTCGATGCAATTGCCCATATCCTGTCACGGTGCACGTCGGGAGCAATAGTTTTGAACTGAAGCCCGTAGATACATCGGATTCGGAGGTGGAGCAAGACGTGGTGTGGGGATATCATCATATCCCGCACCCGCGATCCGGATCGCAGCTGCTATTTGATTGGTAGTTGGCAGTCTATTATAATATGGCTTGTTGAATCGGTCTCGTTGTTTGAGCTTATTCCCTATCATGATATTGAGCAGTGTGTGTTGCTACCGAACAACGCGCTTGGCAGCACTGCAATACTAGCACAGGTCTGCGAATTAATGCGGGAGACAAACAGAAATCAACAGAAGCGTTATGTCTTCTGCCAATGATCTGCGTAGGCTCGAATCCAACCTAGGTTTACCTCCATAGACAGACAGTTACTGGTCTATGATTGGCGTAAGGATCAAGGTTCTCGAGAGGAGATTCCAGACGCGAGAGAAAAAACAACGTGCGTTGCTGGGAGTACCTGTGTATCTTAGCATTACCACGGCCACACAATTGAATTATTTACTATTGGCGGCGCAGCCCGTTCGAGCTTGATTGGAGCTGTGCATCCGACTGTCGACGACGCCAACGGCGTGGCAACTGGTATCTTCACACGGTTCGAAATTGGGCAACAATCATTCCGAAGACTCAGTGATGCATTTGCCTGTGCGTTCAAAGTTATATGTACGCTAGCCTTTCACCACCTCCAAATTGCATCGCAACCCTAAATGCTTCCCAGTTTGTCCGTAGAGCTCCTGCAGGCGATTGGAAGCGAGGTACGTGACGATCCACAAACTGCGCGGACGCTGTTGACCATAGTCCATCCTCTCAGCTGATCAAGGTCGACCAACAGCATCTCCGCGCGGTGTGCCAGGAGATCGGCCTCGCCATAAACCCTCTGTTCTTCTCCACTCTTGTATTGAGAACCCGCCATCTGCGTCTGCAAACTGATGTCTATATCCTAACAGCACTTGCGTCGGGAAAAACGGGGTGGTGTTCGCATGCCAAGACACTGAATATTTCCCCTGGGGGCTCCCCTGGTAAAGAGAAGGTGGAGCGGTTGGACCTCTCGGACGAGGCTATGCAGAATCTTTTGGCTGCCGCCCTTGGCACCATGATGAACGTTCGCACAGTGATGTGAGTTTGATTTTCTCCAATTCTGGCTCAACAAGACTTATTCATGCGTTGGGGAGGTGGAACATGGCCAGGGGTGATCCTTCATGGCAGCGCGAGGCCACCCTGGGATTTCTCCCCACTGCACCACTTCTCGAGAACTTCGACTTGCGGGCAGATGACGTTCTCGATCTTGAATTGCCGCCGCTAACCTGTTTGCGCAAGCTGAAGATTTATTTGAAAAATATCCGCTTTGTCGAGAAGGTTCCCCGCCTGGTGGAAAAGAACCGGGGTCTGACCGCTCTTCACCTGGCCGGTTGCGGTGCTAGTGCAAGCTCTGAAGCCTGGAATATCTTACAAAGCGTCGATCAACATCTCACGGACATATGCGCAGAATGCTCCCCCGAGCTACTCGCATATATCTCGTCCTACTCTGGAGTTGAGAAATTGCAGTTACATCACCCCGTCGGTGATCCAAGAGCATTTTTCTACGATGTGCTCCCTCACCATGCCGCTACGCTTCTGGAGCTTTCCTGTATTGCGAACCGCGAATCCCCGTGGAGCTTCGGTTTGTACGCCGTCGACGGGCTGTTGAACTTGCAGAGGCTCACGCACCTCACCATGGGTATCAATGAGGCACATATCGCAGCACCGGTGAATGCCGTAGTGCGTTCCTAATCTGTATTTCTAACCTGAACTGACGGTTTTATCAGGAACTTCTCCTTCGAACTGTGGCCGCGTTGCCTGCCCTTCGCAGTCTCAGTATATGTGCAGCGATGGCACATCGGCGCCATGGGCGCTGTGGTAATGCGATGATGGATCACAGGCGCGCCGTCCAACAAGGCATAACGACGGAAGTGCAGAGGTTCCGAGGCAACAGTCCATCTACCGCTGTCGTGCAGATCAGTTTCAATAGGTTTGAACTGAAGCCGAGTGGAGAGGGAGATGCGTGGGAATATCATCAGATCCCGCATCCGATATCCGGGTTGAACTTAATATTTTGGTAAACCAAAATTGCAGCAGATGGACCAAAATTAGTAGTTAGATATGACATTTATAGATCCGCCTGTGGCCAATTTTCAGTCGGTTTGCGTCGCCTCTGTATCCGATACTGAAGGGCGAGGTCCAATTTATGAGAAGGATTATAACATGGGCAGGTAATTTCTTTGCCCTGACGCTACGCGTTGAGTAAATAGAGTCTTGTGGAAGGCCGGCGGTAGTAGGAATGAATGCCAACGTTAGTCTCACGGAAGCGGTAGTTCATTCGGTGAGTTGGTGCCGAGATACTGTATTATTTCATTCAATTCGACAGGGGCCCGGGGTGTGACGCGTGACATTTTGAACCAATTCGTCACCTCGTCAACCCCGACATTGAGCGTGACAAGGAGCCAAAATTTGTCAATGATACAAGAACTTCAGATTTTTTTTCCCGTCTTTTTTCATTTGCGTTTCCGCACTCAATACAGCCACTAGAACATGTTTCCTGCTTTAAACTCGGTTGATTTTCGCATTCCACTGGAGAAATGTAGTCTCTTATAAACAGACGCAACAACAAAAAAGTGCTCATACCTGTGCTTTGTTGTAGTCTGTCGATTCCCTTTGATCTTTGATCGGTACCCGACCTTGTTATGTAATCTTAAAATTTTCGGTTCTCAAAATGCCTTGTGCAACGCGTATTTCGCCAAATTTCCTCCCCCTGGACGTGTAGTAACCCAGTACTAACAACTTCTTCCGCCAAGGCTCGGTGCCAGACCAGAGGAACGACAATACCGAAATTTGATGGGCCGGCACCGGACCGACATCCGAAATGGCGGGGAAGTGATTTGGATGGAAATGGTCGAAGAATATATGTTGTAAGGGCTCTTTTTACTTTAGAATGCTATTCTAACGCACTTTGCCTCTTGAATCTAGCGAGGGGAGTTGCTACAAGCGTAGAAAGGCCGTGGGAACAAATTCAAACTCCGCAGATTATGTAACAACCCTACCCTCCATACTGTACGTACCTGTATGGAAGCAACGCCCCAAGCACCGTGACACACCTGTTGCCTCATTTTCAGGCAACGGAACCCCCGTGATCGTGACCGTTGCTTGAATAGGCAACAAGATGTTTTTTCTTTCTGTCAATATTGAGGGATTTCAACGAGATGGAGCATAGTTATTCTGTTCCAATCCTGTAATCAATGGTTCACAAGCCATTCTAGCAGATATTCAGGTCACAAGTTTTTTTTCAGAATTTCTTTTCGCCGTGTCACGATTTTTTCAAGGCAACGGCCCCAACCGTGATCGTGACGATACCAAAAACAAGCAACGCAACGGCCCCATCGTGACCGTGACGGTTGCTACCATACAGGTACGTACAGTATATCAGTGGCGCGGTAAACTACAGACTAGGAGAAATGTGGCAAAAGTCGTTCGGGCGACGATATTTTCAAGCTCCGCTTCCAGAGAATATTTTCTTTTACAATTTTCCGCGGTTTTATATCTATTTTCGGGAGCAACCGTGACCTCAAAGATACTCAACCAACCTCGCGAGACCAACGAATTGAATGAAAATATACAGTAGTAATCTCTATGTAAAGTTTAGGTGCGATATACGCAGCGCACAATATGCTCGAAGCTGCCATCATTCTCTTGTAACGCTCCGCTCGGACCCATCCGGGATTTTTCGATCCTACGCCAGAGTTAGAGGCTTCTTTGCCTGGTTGAAAGTGACAGAAAGTGCTCACGAAATCTCGCTGGGTATCGCTGGTGGTGTCAATCCGGATGGCGATCGCGTCTGACCCTTGCGTGGGTTGTCCCGACTAAAATTCAAGAGCAATTCTATGAGAGCATCTGAGTGTAACGAATAAATGCGCACTGTCTGGCGTGTAAGATGGATGTCTTGCATCGTCCCTGGGGCGGAGATGGATCGGATATAGTCACGTGTGTTCAAAGTAACCAGAAGAGTGTTCGTGTAGACTTAGTTCTTTGGATTTAACAAGCACTCACCGGAGAGACAGGAAAGAAAAAATTCAGACTTACATCGACCCTCTGGTTCAAGTAGTGAGTGCATAAATCAATGAAGGAACAAGTGCGTACGGAGAAGGAACCAAAATATGTAAATGAATGTTTGGGGCCAAGCGCTGATCTGCGACTTCCCATTAGCGAGAGGGAGGAGCCAGGAGAGGAAACGGACGGAGATGCAAGCTGCGAGGGCGCAGAAGCTCGTCGGCAGACCTGCGCCAAATGTATGAATTAGCCAAGCATGGATAGAGTTGGGCTGAATCCACCGGTATTGAACGTGAAGACGATCTGTGCAGGACTGTAGTTAGAGTCGCGGCTACGAAGCAGCGCCAGCATGCGCACCAATCGATTAATCATGTCGTCTGTTTTCCCGAATCCAGTCTTGGAGATGTACAGATAGTAGACGAGGACCACTGAGATTAACGCGTCGGTCACTGCGGCCGCGATATTGCAGGTCATGGACAGGGTCTTGGAACGAATAAATAATTAAGTATAGTCTGGGAAGAGAACCATGTCAACGAACCTTCAGTGTAGCAAGCTCCGTATACGTCTGAATTTTTAACCTGCGTGTAAATGAGTCAAGACCTTGAGATCCATGAACAAATGAATGTCGAACGCCTTCACTGAGTATACTGAGCCAGGGTCAGCGCCGAGAATGGAGAGAATGCGACATGCACGCACCAAGCAAGGCCACTGTACGCCGATAAAAATTAATCAGGAGCACTCGGCATCAATACAATTCGTACGGAAGCTTCCCAGGCTGAGAATGGCCTATTCAATTATTAATTCATAGGCCGTAGAGCAGAGACAAGACAGACCAGGGATCCGCAAGCTATCCAATTTCCCTTGCTCACTGCTCCGTTGAATGTCAGAGGACAGTTCTATGAATTTAGATGGGGATAATCACGGCGATAGACACGATAACAATAAAACCTAGGCCGGATCTGAGTGCACAGAAGTGATGAGGAGAGCAAGTACACCCACAGCTGCACTGCTATCGCGATAAAGTCGCTGAACAGCTGTCAGGCACACGCAGAATAAACCAGGGACTCATTGTGCGTACGAGAAAAAGATCTCAATAATGAGGGTGCTGTGTTGAGTTAGCGCAAGATATTCCGGATTTCGAGAGAGTAGGACACACCTAAACACATGGTCCAGTATAGCAGGGTTCCCGAAGTTCTTTATCACATAAGAGTAGACTGCATGCCAGTTTCGATTGATTTCAAGAAACCGTAGATGTAAACGGACCACAAGCTAGCACAAAGATTATCAATATCCTCCTGCGACCATAAGAGAAAAAAAATGCGAACCTGTAAGGATTGCCTGTTGACAGGTATCACACAAAATCACGAAAGCGACCTGGATTGGATATCATAAACTTCCTAATGAAGGGAAACGGGATGAGCGGGTCACCAGAGATTTTATCCACCACGAGTCTCGCCTGAGGTAGGTACGAAAATAAAACCAGGCCTGAAGACAGCCAGCTAGGAGACGTCAATTTCGTCTCGGGAGTTGGTGGTGAAATGTACGACCTCCGTAGAGTCTGAATCCAGCTGGTCAGCGTGTATAGGCGATTGACGACAAAGAAAACCGCTCACGCAGCTGATATCACTACTGCATCAAAGAGCAAGCCAATTCTGTGCGATCGTGGTTAGCTGCTTCCAAAGCACTGTAAAGGACTAACGTGTTGTCGAGAGAGGCCATAAGAGCGGGAGGGTCTCGACTGGTAGCAATTTATTGCCCTCGCCCACGACCCACGAAGCCCCGATACCTCGCGTAGAAAGGTTGAAGGTTTTTGCTATCCCGGGGCAAGTTTGTATATTGAATGGGCTTCTTTGAGGGCTGGCTCGCATCATAGTGATTGCTTCTTTAATGAGCCCTGAATAGAGAAGGATCAAATTTCAGGGTTTTTAGCTGGAAGCGGGAAGTCAATCTTCATTTGTATATTTCCTTGGGGACTCGGAATGTCGTGCGACTGGGTGTGAGTAACCTTGATACAGCCTTGGTCTAAAATCCACACTGCCGACAGCAAGTGGCAAAACTAAGCAAAAATAACTTTCCATGCCCGTTCATTCCCGAAAAAAATGCCGTCTGAATCAGTACCAATGTGGGGCTGCGAGCTCAGCCCCGAGGTTGACGCACGCCACATAAGCTCACTGTGGGCGCTAATCAAGGTGCCAATCAGGCGTGAAGTTGAAATCGAAGGGATGCAAGACCCAAGACTCGGAAAGACGCTTGAAAAAGACCTCGACAAAAATCAAGACGTCAATTTCAACCAGCTAAGGTTTTCCACATTATGGTGTCCCAAGAAGCCAAGTAAGTCTCATACCGATGTAAATATGCACAAATAACGGCGACCTTTCTTTAACCAATCACATCTCTCCACAATGTCAGGGTGGGGCGAAAGAAGGATCATCCACTTTTTACCGAGCTCTTCTGTGGGTGCAAGGGCGATCACTTCGCACTTATAACCGCCGGTATCCTCTGTCCAATCTCCGCGATATGTTCACGCTCACCGCCGCCGACGGAATCCTCGCAGCAGCGGCTGTGTCTCTCTGTTACTATCTTTACACGAGGAAGAGCTCTTTGCCTCTGCCGCCCAGTCCCAAGGGATGGCCGCTCATCGGAAATGTATTCGATATGCCCACGAGCCATTCATGGAAGACTTTCGCGCGCTGGGGCGAGATTTACGGTCTGTTGTGCCTACCACCGGCTGAGCTGGTGGAACAACTGACATCCTCCAGGAGGGATAATGTCGATTACTCTTATGGGCCAGCCCTTCGTGATAGTTAACGACCCAGCCATCGCTACGGAACTCCTGGACAAAAGAGGATCCCTCTATGCTGATCGGCCCTCGCTCGAGATGGCCAACATGAGTGGGTACAACCGTGTCCTGAGCAGTGCCAGATATGGGCCCCAGTAAGCGCACCGCTCTCTGTGGCATCGCTAGCTTCTTTGATTAAAATCTCCTAGGTTCAAGGAATATCGCAAGCTGATCGGCAAGGTCATCGGAACCCGAGGACACATGGTGAAATTCTATCCTGTCGAAGACTACCAGGCGAACATGCTTTTGAAACGCGTGCTGGAGAACCCGAACAAGTTTGACGAGGTCAATAACCGTCTTGGTCTCTTCTGCTTATTTATTAACATTTTTCCTGGCAGGCTACCAGGAAGTGAGCGCAAAGCCAGCTTCTTTCTAAATTTCCTCAAGTTAACACTGTCATTAGAACTGCGGGAGCGATGGTTTTGCACCTAACGTACGGCTATAAAATCAATGAGCAGGGCAACGATCCTTTGGTGGATTTGGCCGACAAGGTCATTGGCTTTTCCTCTCAACTGAACGATCCCTCATCCGCACGATTCATAGGCTCTCGCTGAATTTTCAGAGATCACGCGTCCCGGCGCGTTTCTCGTCGACGTGATGCCCATCCGTTCGTCCTCCATTCATGTTCGGCGCCGTCTCGCTCACCCCTTGGCTTAAAGTGAAATACATTCCCACATGGTCAGCTTCCCCTTCATCTAGTTAATTTTAATTCCACAACTCTATCGGAATCGCAGGTTTCCCGGTGCGGGCTTTAAGAAACTCGCGAAGATGTATACGAAATCGTGCGACGATCTGGCGGAGGTACCCTTGGCGTACGTGAAGGAACAAATGGTGAATACCGACAACACCGTCATCACTCTTTCTGCGCATCTAAATATTCGACAGGCAGATGGACAACAGACGGAATCCTACGCTTCCAACCTGCTGCTGGACAAGGAAGTATCCGCAGATCGCCTCTACGAAATCAAATGGTCAGTTCGAGAGGCGCTAAATTTTGTGGAACAATTCTTTTCTAATCGTAGTTGCAGGTCTGCTGCTTCGTTCTACGGGGGTAATTAAATTTACTACATTCGCTATGCTGGCTCGCTCACTATCACCGATGCAGCTGGAGCGGACACGGTGAGCCTCATAAATAAGTTGCGACTGCATAACTCGAACTCACATCACTCCTCATTAGACCGTCTCGGTCGTCACCGCGTATTTCCTCGCCGCCGCCAAGTATCCCGAGGTCCAGGCCAAGGCGCAAGCGGAGATCGACGCTGTGGTGGGCCCGAATCGGCTGCCGACCTTTGAGGACAGGGATTCCCTCCCCTACATAGAGGCGATCTGCAAAGAGCTCTACCGCTGGCTGCCCATCGTCCCACTAGGTCCGCGCCATTTCCGGGACTCTTCTGCGGCACGCTCTCATTGAGTTTCTTTTTCTTTTGCAAGCCGTACCCCACCGCGCCATGGCGGACGACGTGTACGAGAAGTACTTCATTCCGAAGGGCACGCTGGTGATTGCGAATGTCTGGTGCGCCCCCCGGATGTGATATCACGCGACGCGACCATACTCTGACCGAACAATACAACACAGGAAATTCCTGCACGACCCGGAAGTGTATAAAGACCCGTTCGTCTTCAACCCCGACCGTTTTCTCGGGCCCAATCCCGCTCCGCATCCCACCGAAGTCGGACTCTTTGGGTTTGGCCGGCGGTGAGATCCATTTTCCTGGTCTCATCCTGTTGTATTATTTATTGATATCCATTCCGGTTCAGCGTCTGTCCCGGTACGTATTTGCCTTCCTCTCGTTATCAGGACTCATCTATTGTATCTATTCTTTAAATCGCAGGCATGCACCTGGCAGACGTCTCGGTATGGATCTGCGTCGCAAAGCTTGTAGCAGGGCTCACCGTCACGCGCGCCGTCGACGCCGGAGGGAGCGAGATAGACCTCGTGGTGGGTACGACGGACGGGATTATAACGTGCGCTGTCCGCTCTCGACGAATTCTGATTCCTAAATAAATATCGAACTAGGCGACCCCTCCCGTTCACATGCTCCGTCGCGCCGCGAACCGCACAGATAATGCAACTGGTCTTGGACGTGATTGCGGAGGCACCGTAGGCTGGAGTATTACGCATGCGGTTTTCTTACGAGCCAGCGGTAGGTAGGTAGTAAAACCAACCACGCTGATTCGGGCAAGTATGTATGTTAGGAATCGCGGGAGTGCAGATTTGTTGTTGAAATTGATTATGTGTGAATGCTCCACACGTTTTATGTAATTAACCATTCTTTAAGCAAATGCCTCCTCGGCAGTGCATTTGTCCCATGTAGGTTTATCTCCATTCTTTTACCCTTTCCTCTCATTCTGAAAGTCCCGTGTTCCGGCCCCATTTGCGCGCGCAGGTATCCCCATCGTATTAACTACGCACTGCGCAAACATCGCCGCAGAATGGCCCGGACAGCATAGGACATCTCAGCCATAGCAAAAGCACAGAATTATCTCTTTCAGTTGTCTTGGAAAAGATTTATCCAGCCCCTAAGCCGAACTTGGGTTAATCGCTGCTCAAAAGATGCTGGAATCATTCCTCAACTGACCTTTTTGCACTCGCTCCGCAGATACACGCAGTTGTTCGCAGTAACTCGCTAACCTTGCCACAGTCATATTCCACGAGTGGCTACGTAGCGCCTCAAGTATTGTCCGGGCATAAACAGCGGAAGGCGCCTGCTCCTCCAGCCAGCAATCCTTCGCGCTCTTTCCTGTCATCAACTCACTGTGCTGGCCTCATTTCTGGGTTCTCATCGGCTTTGGGCTCATCTATATCAATTCCGCACTTCGGTCTGAAAGGCTAGGTCGATTTTAGCCAGCTCTCGGGCTATGAGCTACTCCGAGTCGTGGACACCAATATAAATCCCTTGCTTCTGCCGTGCCTCCGCTTTGGTGCTGGTTAACTATTGGAACTTCAACACTATTATTTCGTTCCCGCCGTTTCCGCTTTGGATCCCGCCCCCTCATCCATGTCATGTTCCGTGTTTACCATCTTACTTCCGTGTTGTCCGCACGGACTGTCCCGCCATTTTAATCATAGACACTTCACCATTTGAAATCACGCTCCAGAAGTATGCAACACTATTATTTCTTTCCCGCCCTGTCCATCTTGGATCCCGCCCCCTCATCTATGTCATGTTCTGTGTTTACGATCTTACTCCGTTTAGTCCGCACGCAATGGATCGCGATTTTAATCATAGACACTTATCACGCTCCAGAAGTATGCAAGACTATTATTTCCTTCCCGCCCTTTCCGTCTTGGATCCCGCCCCCTCATCTATGTCGTGTTCCATGTTCACGATCTTATTCCGTGGAGTCCGCACGCACGGGATCGCGACTTCAATCGTAGACCCTTCACCACTTGGAATTACGATCCTGAAGTGGCCCGGAGCGAAGTGAAGATCTATCTTGTTTGGAATATTAATAAGTTACCTCACCATACGATCATCTCTTGCATGTTATCTAATCTTATCTATCCCCGACCATACCTGTCATCCTCCGTCTCCTTATTTGATGCCCACCCCAGATGTAATCACACCGGTAACCATGTTACGCAACTCACTCCCTTCCCGGGATTTCCTCCCTCGGAGTCCTTCCTGGTACGCCGACATTTAGTTATGGAGGTACCCACCAAAAGTGAGTTATCCTGGCCGGAAGCAATCCTCAGGCGATATAGTAATATCATGCATAGGTCGAGAAAATCGCTCCATATTCTTGACACAGGAATTGTTGGAGGTGATCATCGACTGTCTTTCTCCTTTTACCTCGGAACTGCGTTCCTGTGCACTTTGTTTCCAAGCCTTGGGTTACCCGTGCGCAGTCTCATCTCTTTCGGACGGTTTCCTTTACGCCCGAGTACGGGGGCAAGGAACAGTATGAACGATGCCTCCAAGGATTTGTGACGAACCCTCATCTTGCTCAATTCGTCCGCCACATTGCGGTTTCAGTCAAATCTCATTGGCTGACTCCGGTGTCATCCATACCATTTCCGAACCTGCGGGAAATCACCATACGGTCAAGCTTATATCGCCCCGATGTGCATCTGGCTACGACAGCCATGGACGAAAGCGCCCCCGTTATTCAGGCCTATCTATCGTCGGCCGACATAAAGCAGGTCAATTTCACCGGCTATTTCCCCATTGCCATTCTAGACCGTTACTTCGACAATTGCTCCCCAAAGATCACTGGACTGGAGCTCGACCTTCGGCATATCGGCCACCCCCTCGAAGCGACTACAGATCAGACATCGACGGCACTCCAGCAGCCCAAAATCGAATTGTCGCACCTCATGGTGATAGATACCAAAATCGTGTCTAATTGGCTCCTCCGCCCTCGCTGTGCGTTTGCGGTTCACCGCCTCAGAAGTGTCCAAACAGACGCTTTTACCTGGGCCTGGTTGCAGGATAACCTCGCACCTTCTCTCCCTTCCTTAGAATCTTTGGTTCTCACAAATTGTACGTTCCCTCCACCCTTTTTCGACGTGCCTGATTCCTGTTCCAGTTACGAATGAGAGGCATCTCGATCTCAGCAAATTATCAGAATTGCGGCTACTCGATATCTGCATCCAGCCGAGTTCGAGTCATCACAGCGCACTCATGGCTGCCCTCCTGCGCGCCCCAGGTCATGCTCGTTTGGACATCGTCACGATTCGGATCGATGTCCAGGTATATCCTGAAGAGTATGCTTATACTTTTGACGCGTTCGAGAACGACGCGGCCGTATTGATAGCGGTGCATCGTCAAGTCCGCCGTCTTGATGTCCATTATAATAGGAATTCGTACAAGGAAGAGACCATGCGGTCGTTCTTCGCCACAGATTTGTAACATGCAGTTGACCAGAGATATATTTGGGTGGCCAAACTTCCTGCACCGACATTGGACGAGGAATAAGGGGTTCCAGAAGATCTTAAGCACGCTTGGAATAAACTTTCTCCGTGAATTCACATGAACCATATAACTACGATGAAAAATTCCTCGCTTTTTTTCGACACTATCACGGCCGCTCAAGAATTCGCGGCGTTAGTATTGAACTGCGCGTATGTCAACGTTGAGTTCGGGTTAATAGCGAACGTCATCCCAGCCCCTGTGCGCAATCGCGAAATTAAGTTAATAACCCAGGAATGCCCATATGTATATGGTTCACAGGAAGACTCACTGCAGTGGGCGCCTCCAGCTTGCATGCAGGCAGCGAACTGGGGTTCGGTAGATGGTACGGTATAGGTGAAGGTAGGCAGGGAGCCGTCGAGATCCGAGAGGCTGGTGCGACCATGGCGTTAGCAGCAGTAGTAGAGTGCGGGTGGAACAGACTTGGGGAGAGCCTGCCTACTTACTAGCCAGAGTCAAATGGGTAGGGGCCAGCTCCACCTGCGGGAGGAGGACAGACCGCGCCGGAGAAGTCCGCGGACGTGATGGAGTCTGAGTGAATTGATTGTCATTCAACGCGCAAGTCTATACTGTAAGACTCATGATCAGAGTTGGGTACTTACGGTTGCGGGACAGGCTAGTTGAACTGATCAGCGGGATGCTTTATGTACCGGCGGAATAAAAAGCTTACACAGTGAAGATGATGGTGTCCCCAACATCCGCTACGATGGTGGTTGGGGTGAACGTGAGGCCGTTGTTGGCGCCCACGCTGACCGAGAAGGACGCGGCCAGGATAGTAGGAATAAAGGCCAAGAAGAACGCTTTGGATAACATTGTCTGTTTGAGATGCGAGACTCGTTGGGAGGCTTGAGACTTTAGGCAGGCTGAGTTGACGCTTTTATACACGTTTTGTTAGGCCATTTTAGGCGTGGAATCTGTTGCTGAATATATTACCGTCCAAGACTCGCTGACCCCGAAGCTCGGAACCAAAGGGGTGGGAAATGATCCACGGGCCCGGGCAGAGCCGCGGTGGTAGTTGAACGGCGCCAGGGACGTGGTATATCTCGTTATTTTTGAGGTTAACGTGGATTGTTGGTCGGTAAAAATATTACCCTCATTCAACGGAGGGAATGAAAATCTGAATATCGGAGAGACCTTGTTGTTTAACCCTGGCGGTGTGTAATGGTGGAGTCAGTTAACGTTCGAATTCTGGGCTTGACTCAAGACCGCTTCTTCGAAGTGCCGATCAACATTGCGAACGACGGACATGTGCGGTGCTATGCTACATGTGCGCGACCACGCCCCGGTAGTTGCCCGAGCAAATCAAAGTTGAGGAATTGTAGAATGGCGAGACGTGCGCTGTCGGCTGAAATGATGAGAAGAAACAAAAGCAGAGCCGAGGAATGACATGTCAAGATCTCTTCAGATGAGTTCAGTGCCCGTATGGTGTCGCGTATAGTATCTAATAGGTCCGCAGCAGACTGTCGCAAGTGAAGGATCGGCAGGATATATACCTTGACGAGGCCGCCGCCCATCCAGAGTGTCAGGAATCCTAGGAGCCTAGAGCGGATATTTTTGAGCTTACTAGTAGACTGTACCTGGAAGAGACTGTCATAAGGGTGATTTGGGCTCATCGAATGGATTCCCATCGCAGAATAGGCTCACGAGAAGGACCGGCCACGGGGGGGATTTGTCCCGAAGCCGGATTAAGAGTCAACCTGGGATATTGCGGACTTAGAGATGCGATATAGTTCAAGATGAAAATAAGATGATCACTGGTGTTATCCCACAGAAAGGACCTCGATCCAATCGGAGCGCACGGCAGAACGCGCATATATTTCAGAACAGTTCCGAACTGGCTTGTTTCAATATAAGGACTCGGAGCCGGGTGGTACTTGTGAGAAGACCGAGCCCTGTATAATATCGGAGCGGACAAGCTGGACGCGATTGTCAGGCGGAAATGATGTGAGAAGAATGGCGAAGCGGAAGGGATCTTATCCTTATCAGATTCCAGGTGTAAGTAAGTTCATAGTTCCATGGATAATGTGGACTAGTCGGCGACCAGTCAAGCCGGAGGAAATGAATAGGAATCTTTCCAACATGTGTGGGAGGAGTCGCTAAATTTGAGAGTGTGCATCTAACTATAATGTCATCCAACGTAAACCTTGTGAGATGTTCCCACTTCAAATGCAATTTAAAGTTTTGATATTGTCAAATGCCGGAGGCGATCACATCCAAGCCGCAGTTTGTCAGCATAAAACACCCATATTCCGGATCCAGCCTAGTCCAGTACGATGTGCGACAAGCCGGGGAGGGTGCCGTTTCCCATGAAGATCTAGGAGTGCCGCTCTCAGGTCGGTTGTCTAAGCCATTACTTTGGCCTAGAACCGGGCTTGAAATCGAAACCTGACATCGAACCGAAAGTCAAAAAGCACAGCAGTATCCAGAAACTGCAAATCTGTCTGCAACACAGAGAAGTTTCCAAGCACTTGCATCCGATGAAGTTTCAAGCAGAGAAGAAAGTAAGACGGGCTGCAAGATGATAATATTCCATGGCCACAAAATACAACAATGCGCAGATACGAGCACCCAGTTGTTGTACCGTCTGTTTATAGGAAACTATAACGCGTGGGCCGCTGCAGCAAGACTAGGCGTTTTTTTTTATTTTTGGCGAGCTACATATCAGCGTCTCACGAGGAGCGGAATCGCGGCTCTGACAGAGAGAAAGCAACCAGTAGAGCGGCGAGCCCTTGGTCCAATTGAAGAACCTGAGACGAGAAGCGTCCAAAGTTCCCAAAGCGTGTCCGCAAGCTCAGCGATTATGGAAGTCAAGCACAAGCAGGGTTTTCATCTGTTTGCTGCTGTGGTGTCCTCGGAATGTTCGGCCCGGTCACCGATGTCAATTTGAATCCGTCCGTTGCGGCGTCGCGTCCTTCACGCTCACTCGACGCATTTTGGTGCCGGTAAATGGGTCGATGGAGATCGCAGATAAAGAAGTCGATTCGGTCACGCGTCACAGAGGGGGTTGACGCGACGAACTGTGGTCATTTTCACCAAGTTGGTTGACGAATATGTTTTCTGTCACGGTTGCCCCAGAAAATGGCTCCAAAATTTGTATAAAATTTGTAAAAATATTGTAGTGAGTTCAAAAACGGGAAATTTGGTCGTCAAATCGATTTTCGTTATATTTCCCCCGCGGAAGACAAGTTCCCAGCCAAAACTTGACCAAAATCAAGGCCCAAAACATGCCAAAATGGTTGTATGTAGTGCAGATGTCCAAATGAGCGGGAAATTCGCCAGGAACAGATTTCTAAAGTGCCTGTCTCATTTGAAAACAATCTGTGAGTCTGACGAATTTTTGGTTCTTGTCATGCTCGATTTCACAGCTTCAAGATGCCACACGTCACACCCTCCGTCGAATTGAATGAAATATACTTACACGCTAAGTTCGGGTACTCGATCTCCGCCAAACGGAAATTTACCTTTGTGAAAGGGGACACTCTCATTTCACTCATTTTTTCCTGTTGCCTCAGACCAAGGACAGAGGACATCGCAAGTATGGCGATCGACAATTATTCGATTCCATACAACACGTACAAAACTAAGTTGAGGGATCTAT
This sequence comes from Mycena leptocephala, assembly GCA_029378395.1. Classification (NCBI taxonomy): domain Eukaryota; kingdom Fungi; phylum Basidiomycota; class Agaricomycetes; order Agaricales; family Mycenaceae; genus Mycena; species Mycena leptocephala. The sequence goes on along the minus strand of JARJLF010000252.1, from coordinate 160,010 downwards.
GTTTATATGTAATATTTTGAGGGCGTAAACTGAGTGGTGGTTATATTAATCCATAATCATTATGTATCCCAACCTCATTCCCAAGTCACTCGGTCCCCTCCACCGTCTCTGTGCCCTTTTCCGGATCAGCTTTCCCCGCAGCAGCAGCAGCCGGCGGTGCCGTCTTCACGATCCGAAGATTGTGAATGAACATCGCCGCCAGCATCGCCAGCCCCGCCACAGGCACGCCAAGCACGAACACCACGCGCAGGCTCTCCGTGTACGCATGCACCACGCCGGGGATCATGTCCTTTGGCAGGTCCGTGTAGATGGCGGTTGGGGACTGCTTGACGATCACCGCGGGCGCGTCCGGCGCGAAGCGCAGAAGGTACTTCCCCAGCTCGGACGCGAAGACGGGCTCGGCGATGCCGAGGCCGAGGGTGCCGCCGAGGAATTGGAAGAAGGTCGCGAGGCTGGTTGCTTGCCCGAGGAGGCGGGGCTTGTCTTTGAATTCGACTCTGCGGGGGAACGTGTTAGGAGGATAGAAGATAGAGGGAGGTATGAATGGACGCACTGGACGGCGATGAGCGAGTTCTGCATGCCCAACCCGACGCCTATCGCCGCGAGGATCTGGAACCCGGCGATTCTGGCAGACGAGGAGCTCGTGCTGAGGGTATAGAGCAGGCCGGAGCCGACGCTGAGGAAGACTGGGGAGATGACGAGGAAGGGCCAGCTGCGTTGGAGATCAATAAACCGACGGGATCTCCAGGGTATTTAGGTTTGTGACGCACTAGTATCCAGTCTTGCCCACAAGTTGGCCGGAGCTGATGATGGTTATCACGAGACCGAGCATGAAGGGAAGCAGATCGATGCCCGACTTCGTTGCGCTGTGGTGTCGAACCGCCTGATAGAATATGGGGATGTACTGCAGGCACTTCATTGGAATCAAATGAGATCGCGACGGCGAGGGTGCTTACATAGGAAAAAATGAGCAGCGAGAAACGGCCGAGGAAGCAGTATGCAAGGATTGCATATCTAAAAACGTTAGTATCTAGCCGTAGAGTAAGACTAAGATTCTCACATGGAGCGCGAATGTACAATAGCCGTCGGGGTCATGGCCCGCTCTCCGAGATATATCTCCCAAGCAAGGAATACGCCTGTAAGGAAGCCAGCCATAACGAAACACTGATAGCACAAGGTCAGCAATGATTCGTGCGTCGGTACAGACGTTTGAAACCCACGACAATCACGGCCTTGTCGTCCCATGGCTTGGTGTTGCCGCCCCACTGAAGTGCAAGTACAAGACTGGTGATGGTCCCAGCGACCAGTGTGGCACCGACAAAATCCATTCGCACGACCTGCTTCATGATATCTGTCCAGGAGCGCTTGGTTGGGTCGGAGCCGAGAGGAGGTGCGGCCTTGAGCAGGAACGTAACTGCAGCAATAGAGACTCCGCCCACAGGGAGGTTGATCTATGTGATACAAGTTTGAATCGATAAGGCGTCTCTCCAGACAGTTTAGGACTCACAAAAAAGCACCACCGCCAAGTGACCTATTTGAATTAGCGTTCTGCTGGGATCATACGAAGAGAGACGCAGCGTACATGATCAGTGAATCCGCCACCAATGAGCGGCCCAATGATCGACGACATTCCGAAGACTGCTCCAAACAAGCCATACAACCTAGGACGATCCTCCAGACGAGTAGCTTGAGATATGATTTGAATCATCGCAACGACTGAAGTTATACAAAATAAGTGATTGGAAAGGCAAACAGGCTGGACCCACATATCCCCGCCGCTCCGGCTCCAGAAACCGTGCGCCCAGCAATTAACTGGTCTACGTTTTGCGATACTCCGCATAGCAAAGAGCCGATTTCGAATATGGCAATTGCAATGACCATGACCCATTTGGCCGCAAATATTCGTAAAACTTGGCCGTAAAATAAAATGAACACAGCTGGTTGAACATCAGTATGTGTCTGTTTTCGGAACGAAATACGGGAACCCACTTTGAGCCAGTACGAATGACGTTGCAACCCAGCCTTGAAGTGTGAAGGCTTGAAAATCCTATACGAAGAGTCAGCGAAAGCGCCAAACCCGGAAGGTGGTGAGGAGCGAACCGAGGCAATACGAGGAAGTGCGGTGGCTGAGGAGGAGGAGACGTAAGCCACTAATTATAGAGAAGGTGACGGAGCGGACCCAAAATCGTTTGGTCCAAAGCAATCAATAGGACAGATAATAACCTAAAAAAAATGAGCTTAGTTGCGGTAAACGGTGAGGGGGTGGATACTCGCATTGCTACAAAAACAATGGCCAGCTTCTTTCCCGTCAATATCGTGCTTTCGTCAACCGCCGCCGTCCCAGTAGCCTGTCCCTTCTCTGGAGCATCGTCCTCTGGTGCTGTTAGGAGTGTGTGGGTTCGGGACTCCGGGACATCCAAGTCTGTGGCCATTGCACCTGGGCGATCCTGAAGGAAACCGCAAGCTGGACGGTCAGGTTATATGGCGTGGCAGACGGCAAGGGGTCCGTTTTTCTGGCGCAGCTAATGACAAACAAGGGGTGTACGGAAGCCGTTCCCTCGCTTACGGCATTCGGATTACGTGAATTTCCCTTTCAGCCGACGTTGTCACGTGATTCTGATGTGTTTATTAAGAGTTCGGAGAACTGGTCTCCTTCGATTCACGTATGTTGCTTGTATGTGGTCTCTAAAGACACTTCAGAAATACAGCCTGCTTGTTGTTGAATTTTGTTCACAAGCCGTACAGTAAAGCAGTCTGTCCGGCGTAACGCCGCGTAAACTTTCAACCAACAAATGGTTCAAAATCTCTCAAACTATTGAGAACTTGAACACTATCTGTGCAGCAGTGTCTGCCTTACCATTGAAATGATTGTTACATTTTCTTTGGATTGAGGCCCTTTTCGCGACACATGCGCATTACGTCTTTCGGCAAGCTCTTGCGCGGCAGTCGGCGAGATATCTACCAGGTCGGCCGCTTCTTGAAGCATGACACTGTATTCCAAAAAAAAACATACATAAAGCACCTCGGTCCTCAAGTTTACTGCGCACATGACCCCACTCTCGGCATCGGCGGGCTTTATTCCCCTACCAGTGGCGTACGCAGCTGGTGCATATGGGGGGGTGGTCCATGAGGTGTGTATCTGTCACGCTTGACCTTGCTTGACATGGCGGACGTATGTACGACGGCCGACATCTTTGACGAGTTTTTCATGTCTTAAGGGTTTGTGAAGTCCATGTCACAATGTGAAACACTCACCATTTTCTTGGGAAGGAAAATTATCCGGTTCGACTGAATCTCGGTCGAGCGCATCGGCTTCATTGCTCTGCCTCTCCGACACTGTGCTGCTGAGTGCGGTATCAGTTTAACCATCTTTGTACAAAACTATTACACCGGATTTAGGTGAATGAGGTGAATGCCCATTTAGTAATATTATATCCGGGTCGCGCTTGAGTACCTGCCTTGAATATTCATTTTTTTCGTGTGAGGCAAGTATGAGCCGATGTTCGATGCAGAGAAGTCTCACCAAAAAAGGTTTCGACCCTGAAAATCATGGGCTTCGGAGGCGCGGCGAACAAGATGAAAACCGGAGGTCCAGCTATTCAAGCAGCCGACCAGTTCACAGCTTGCCAGCGTCTTGTATGTTTGACCCCTCTGGAATGATCATGATGTTGTGCTCAGTTGGCATCTTGTGGGATTCTGTAAGGATAACCACCCATACAGTACTACATGTTTGTCTTCCGTAAACTTGCTGTTCAGCTTGTGGACCATGTGAGTATAATACCCCCCCCCCCCTACTCTGGGATCACCGGGTTCTCGGGGTGAAGTTTAGGCAGCCATGCGGACAAGCCGGTTATTCCAGAATGTCTGACACTTTGCAAGTCTTTTAGAATGCAATTGTCCAAATCGCGGTGAATTTTAAAAGGTCCTGCATCCGAGAACCCGCCGGGAACCGTGGGAAGCGGCGGTACACCCAAGGTACAGCAGTAGATTCCAAAAGCGGTGCTACTGTTGTGGCTTCGGAATGCTATTCGGCCCGGTCACCGATGTCAATTTAAATCCGCCCATTGCCGCGTCGCGTCTTTTATGCGCACTCGACGCGTGTTGGTGCTGGTAAATGGGCCAATGGAGAACCTAGAATCCCAGATAAATTATTCGCGTGGACATCCCGCTGATTCTTGTGCCGCTAAGTTCGGGACCTCAAAAAGGAAGAGGGAATACGGTTTTTCCTGTTGACTCAAACATAGCACAAAGGACATCTCCGGTATGAGGATCCACAATTATTCGATTGCACATAAAACATACAGAGAACATCTCAAGTACGACCATCAACAATTATTCGATTGCACAAGCTAATATTTTGAAGGCGTAAACGAGTGGTAGTTATATTAATCCGTGTATCCCAACCTCACTCAGTACCCTCCACCCTCTCCACACCCTTTTCCGGATCCGCCTCAGCTTTCTCCTCCGCCTTAGCACCCGGCCGCGCACTCTTCTCAATCCTCAACCTAGAGATAAACATCGCCGCCACCATCGCTAGCCCCGCCACCGGCACCCCCAACACGAACACCATACGCAGGCTCTCCGCATACGCCCTTACCACCCCCGGGATCAGCTCCTTCGGCAAATCTGTATAGATCGCCGTCGGCGACTGACGGACGATTGACACAGGGGCAGAAGGTGCGTAACGAAGGAGGTGCGTGCCGAGGGAAGAGGCGAAGACGGGCTCGGCGATGCCGAGGCCGAGGGTGCCGCCGAGGAATTGGAAGAAGGTGGCGAGGGAGGTGGCTTGGCCGAGGAGGCGGGGGGCGTCTTTGAATTCGACTCTGTATACGGGGGGAGGAGGTTGTTAGAAGGATAGAAGAATAGGGAGGGATAGGGGAGGGATGAATGAATAAATGGACGCACTGGATGGCGAAAAGGGAAGTCTGCATGCCCAGCCCGACGCCTATCGCCGAAAGGATCTGGAACCCGGCGATTTTGGCAAGCGAGGTGCTCGTGCTGAGCGTGTAGAGAAGGCCGGAGCCGATGCTGAGGAAAATCGGGGCGATGACGAGGAAGGGCCAGCTGCGTTGGACATCAATAAACCGAGGGGGGCGTTTGGGTTTGTCACGACGCACTAGTATCCTGTCTTGCCCACAGTCTGCCCAGAGCCGACGATACTTATCACCATACCGAGCATAAAGGGGAGCATGTCGATCCCCGACTTGGTCGCGCTGTGGTGTCGAACCGCCTGGTAGAATATGGGGATGTACTGCACGCAGACAGAACGTCATTGGAATCAAATGCGTTCGTGGAGCGGAGAGGGCTTACATATGAAAAAATGAGCAGCGAGACCTCGCTAATGATCAGCGGAGGATGTAGCGAAAGAGTAAACGAAAATCTAGCATCTGCGATGCAACGTGGGTGGGAGTGGAAGCCTTGGGCTCGCTGTCGAGGGCGGACCCCAGCCGCAGCACAAAACCCAAGGCTCCGGAGCGGAGAATGCCTGCGACAAGCCAGCCGTCAAAGCACGTTAAACACCCCCACAAACCAAGCTTTAAGCAAAGCATTCGGGTTTGCTCAAAGCGGGACCAAGTTTAACTTGCGCAACGCATGCTTGTTGAAGTTGAACTCCCCATCCATGTCCATCATATCCTCGGTCAAACATAGTGAACGTCCGCAGATAAATATCCTAGAAACAATAATAAGTGCACAAATTTGAATTGCTAACATACCTCGAGTTTTTGATACAATGTTTGTTGTCCACAGCTCACGGGTACCTGCACGCCAACATTGGACATCATCTGAATAAAAAACTCAACCCGTAACCAACGGGTGCAGTGTGGCTAGTGTGGTTAGTGTTCAAGACTATTCAAGCCTGCCCCAATTTCGACCAGCGCCTCGCGCGGTATCCTCGTCAATTGACATTTCTAAATAAATTAGATCCCGCGGTCATTCAGACCTGCCCCAGGTGCGGCGTCCCTGATATTCGACCAGTGCTCGCTCGGCGTCACTGTCAATTGACATGCCCAAATCAAAAAAAAAAAAAAAAAAAAAAAAAAACAGAAAACTCACGGCCCTTCAGAGCTGCCCCAGGTGCGGCATCACTGATATTCGACCAGTGCCCGCTCGGCGTCGCCGTCAATCGACATACCCGACTCGAAAACAGATCCCGCGGCCATTCAGGCCTGCCCGGGTCCGGCGTCACTGGTATTCGACCAGCGCCCGCTCGGCGTCGTCGTCAATCGACGTACCCGACTCAAAAACCTGCCCGGGTCCGGTGTCACTCGTATTCGACCAGCGCGCGCTCGGCGTCGTCGTCAATCGACGTACCCGACTCAAAAACAGATCCCGCGGCCATTCAGGCCTGCCCGGGTCCGACGCTACTGGTATTCGACCAGTGCCCCCTCCGCGTCGCTGTCAATGGATGTGCCCAATTCAAAACAGATCCCGCGGCCATTCAGGCCTGCCCGGGTCCGGCGTCACTGGTATTCGACCAGCGCCTGCTCGGCGTCGCCGTAAATCGACGTACCCGACTCGAAAACAGATCCCGCGGCCATTCAGGTCTGCCCGGGTCCGGTGTCACTAGTATTCGACCAGCGCCCCCTCGGCGTCACCGTCAATCGACGTGCCCGAGTAAAACAGGTCCCGCAGCCATCAAGCCTGCCCGGGTGTGGTGTTATTCTTCATGAATCATCATCGTACTTCCCTGACTGCAATCCTGTATGTCTCAGCTCCAGCCAGATGCCCTGAAAGAATTGGATTCCATTGTGCCACGAAACGGACTAGGCACGCTACTCCAACGTCCTGCAATGTCGGCCCAGAGACGAGTAAGAGGGTCCAGAGGTATCAAAAAAGTCAGCGATGCGCATGGCCCGTCGTGCGCACTGCGATCCTGAAGTCGTCGATGGTGTCGGGACTGAAAAGATCGCACCGCCACTTGCCGAGATCAGCTGACTCGGCAAGTACAGTGACGCAACTTGCCGCTTCTTGTTTAGCGAGGCCTATCTTGAGCTTTGAGTGCAGTTCGTGCCTCACAGCGCTTGTGCTCAAGGTCTAAACGGCCGAGGAAGGAGTATGCTAGGATCGCATATCTAAAGAAGGTTATTTCAGTATCCAGCCCTGGAGTATGAAAAATATTCTCACATAGAGCGCGAATGCACAATAGCTGTCGGGGTCATGGCCCGCTCTCCGAGATATATCTCCCACGCAACGAACACGCCCGCGAGGACGCCCGCCACGACGAAACACTGTGTAATCGCACAAGGACAAGGTTGATCAACAGAGTTTTAAAATTGAAAAGGAAATTGAAATGCACAACAATCACGGTCGTGTCGTTCCACGGCTTGGTGTTCCCGCCCCACTGAAGCGCCAGTACCACGCTCGTGACGGCCCCCGCGACCAGTGTCGCACCAATAAAGTCCATGCGCGCGACCTGCCGCATAATATCATGCCAGGAGCGCTTGGTCGGGTCGGCACCAAGAGGAAGGGCGGCTTTGAGCAGGAATGTCACTGCTGTAACGGAGACTCCGCCTACGGGGAGGTTGATCTGTGATTGATATAGATATTAGATAAGTTTGAATCAACAAGAGACAGATGAAGACTAAGACTGACGAAAAAGCACCACCGCCAAGTTACCTATTTTAATTAGCGTTCTGCTGGGATAAGGTGAACAGACAGGCAGCGTACATGGTCAGTGAATCCGCCACCAATGAGCGGCCCGATGATCGACGACAATCCAAAGACGGCTCCAAACAAGCCATACAACCTAGGACGATCCTCCAGACGAGTGGCTTGAGATATGATTTGAATCATCGCAACGACTGAAGTTATACAAAATAAGCGATTGGAAAGGCAAGCGGGCTGGACCCACATATCCCCGCCGCTCCGGCTCCAGAAACCGTGCGCCCAGCAATTAACTGGTTTACGTTTTGCGATACTCCGCATAGCAAAGAGCCAATTTCGAATATGGCAATTGCGGTGACCATGATCCATTTGGCCGCGAATATTCGGAGGACTTGGCCGTAGAATAAAATGAACACGGCTGGTTGAACATCAGAATAAGTGTCTGTTTTCGAAACGAGGTTCGGCAACCCACTTTGAGCCAGTACAAATGACGTCGCAACCCAGCCTTGAAGTGTGAAGGCTTGGAAATCCTATGGGAAGAGTTAGCGAAAGCGCCAAACCGGGAAGGTGGTGAGGAGCGCACCGAGGCAATACGAGGGAGTGCGGTGGCTGAGGAGGAGGAGACGTAAGCCACTAATTATAGAGAAGGTGACGGAGCGGACCCAAAATCGTTTGATCTAAAGCAATCAATAGGACAGATAACAACCTAAACATGAGCTCAGTTGCGGTAAACGGTGAGGGGGGTGAAACTTACATTGCCACAAAAACAATGGCCAGCTTCTTTCCGCTCAGAATCGTGCTTTCGTCAACCGCCGTCGTCCCATTGGTAGCCCGTCCCTTTTCTGGAGCATCGTCCTCTGGCGCAGTTAGGAGTGTGTGGGTTCGAGACTCCGAGATATCCAATTCTGTGGTCATTGCACCTGGGAGAGCCTGTGGGTAGGTAGGTGGGTGGAATTACCCTCTGCAAGTTGGACGGGCAGGTTATATGGGTGGCTGGCGGAAAGGGTCCGTTTTTTTGGCGCAATCATTGACAAATAAGGGCATTGCGCAAATCGTGCCGTCGCTTACGGCAGTTGCGTGGGTACTATCCCCCCCTTCAGCAATCTAGGCGAGTCTTGATGGTAATACGATCAATCATTTTCGCTTTTTCTCTGTAAACTTTCAACCAACGATGGTCCAGGATCTCACAAAATTATCGAGAACTAGCGGCTGCTTTATCAAGCTTTTCTATCGAAATTATTGTTGGATCTCTCTTGGATCGAGTCCGACCACAGTTGCATTGCGACCCTCTTTCGGCATGCTCTTGCGCGTCCCTCGGCAGCTTCTGCTTCTTTTGCGTTCTCATTGCAGCGGGCTGTATTCTCCTGCCAGGTGCCTGCCACTGGCGTACGCGTCCGGCACCGAAACATCGCGCATCACTGTCGATGAAAAGATTCGATAAAATCACATGTCCGAACTCGCGCATCGTATCTGATACGTTCAGAAATAAATCACCAATGCCAACGAGTGAGTCCAGCCGAGCTCAGCTCGAGGTGCGTAATCGATCGAGCCGAGCTGGTAATTCCCACCTCGCAGTATCACGACGAGTAACTTTCCCGTGTTTCCAAATCTCCCTGCCAGTGCGGTCGAACATACCTCGACAGTACTAATATGTAGTCAAAATGACTTCTGCAATAAATGAGTTGAACGGCTATATAGAATAGATTTGTGGCGACCACCATAAGCTCTACAAAGATGAACAACTCGGAAGTCCGAAATGCCCGAGGACACCTGGGGTTTCTTGCCCGCCTTCGCCCCAGTACTGCAAATAACTCATGGGAATGTCACTAAAAGTACAGTGGATTATGGATTGTGAGGATTATGAGCCCTGTAAGGCCTTACCGGGTCCTCCAGCTGTTAACAGCCAGAACGAAGCGAATTGAGCAAACTCTGGATGTTCAACATTTTGAAGGTATTTTACCGTGTCACTCTGGTCATCCTGACGGTTCAACAACTCACAACCATTTTTTATAACGATGTTCATGGTGGGCTAAACTTCTTGATATGAGGGAACTAGGTCCAGTTTCGCTTCGCATATGAAATGGAGGCCGAGAAATATTGCCGGCTGGCGCGCACGGGTGCTATGTAGCCACTATGTAGGTCACCCGGTAGGTGAACCGTGAACGGGCTCCGCAGGCTTTTTCCAGAGAGAATTCACTTGAGAGAGGACACCCGGACCAGCGTCAAGCCACCAGAACTTAAACCAATAGCGAGTTTGCGCAGCAGCCATCCAAACCATTGACTGGTTTTTTTGTGTTGCGCAAACTGATGGCTAACTTTGGCTGTCCCTTCAAAGAAAAGGTGGCATCTTGAAGACTAAATGCCTGTCATCCTTCCGAAACGACGTTCCAAGATCCGGTTGAAATTGGATGATCGGAGCTGCAAGTAACCATTGACGACATGAATCTGTACAAATGAACTCACAAAAAAAAGCCACTGGATGGCTTGAGTGGCTGCTGCACAAACTCTCTAATGACCCAGTATTTCTCCCGACTAGAAAAGTCGTGGCGATAAAGAGCGAAGCTTCAAATGAGATACCATAAATTCAGTCTATTTCAAGAAGTAAAGCTAAATCAACGCCATTCAAAAATCAACCCATTTCGTCCTCTCCAAATCAAGCGCGGCCGCGGGTTTATACTTTCCTCTGCTCTCACTCTTCGCCTCCAGCCGTGTCTTAACAGTCCTATGCACCCGCACGCCATTCGTCTTCTGCTTCGGAATGAATCGCCCCCTACCCAAATTCCATCCGAAATACGTTGCCCAAGTGTCATCTCCCCTCTGATACCGATGCGTGAGCGGCAGGAACTCGAGGATCCACCAGACGTCAGAGCAAGCGGGTCGTAAAGCGGGCACAGCGCGTCCTGCAAGTCGAGCTCTTCCTCGCTCTTGGTGCTCTCAGGCGCCGCCTCAGCGGTGGCGAAGTTGCGCAGCGCCGGCTCCTTCTGCGTCCTGGAGTGCGCTTTCGGGGATCGGGTGGGCTGGATGCGATGGTCCCCCACAGGGAGCGCGGGCGGACGGGGCTTTGCCTCCGGATAAAGCGAGTCGGGATCGAGCCCGATGAGTCCGTCGCAGCTGAATATGATCCCACTGTGCGTTCTGAAACATTCCCGAACCAGCCAGCGCAGCGGGATGCGTGCCAGATTGTGCACGGTCTCGTTGTCGACTGAGCCACCGCCAACATCGGCTCGTTAAATTTGGGTTAAATTCGGCAGTTGCATTGAGGTGAGGAACAAACCATGGGCCCCAGCGAACCAGACCTGCGAGGGAAATGAGCAGGGCGTATGAACCAGTGTTGGCCCTAAGGCCTAAGGCCTTAACCGGCTTAAGGCTTAGGAAGGCCTTAGAGTAAGCCTTAGAGCTCCAGGGGAATTTATTCCAGACCTTAGAGGCCTTAGGGCCCGGGCCGAACTTTCCCGTAGTGCGTAGCGCGCTTGCAGATTTTAGCCCTCCGCTTCCACCCATGGCTTCCACAGAATCCTCTCGACATGTACTATTTTCACCAAGGTTCAAAGATGCAGAATAGCAGCGATGGGAAATTCTGAAAACCCACCAATGCGAATGCTGCGTTAAGCAGGTTCCTAACCTTTCATGAAGAGCAGTGAGCCAATGGATCCTGTTATTTCTCCTTAAAATGGGCGGTATCTTGCCAACATGGCAGCCCAGAAGGCGGAATTTAGATACGACGGAGTGTAGGAAAATTTGAACTTAAGGCCTTAAATGGAGGCCTTATCCTAAGCCTTAGGCCTTAGTAACCCTTAGGGAGTTTCAAAACCACTGTTAAGGCCTTAAGGGCCAACACTGGTATGAACGCACGCGATGTCATGATTACCTCAACGATGTCAGTGCGCCAACTGCGTCCCTTGGCGTACATTTTCACCAGCACGCGCTGGGACATGTTGGAGGGATGCATCGAGTAACGACGAGAAGAATGGGAATGGGACTCGTCCATTCGTCGGCTAACCTCGCTTAGCTCGCTTAGACTCGTTGATAATGGGACTGATCCGCGAGATGATGGGACTGGTTCCCGAGTTGAATGGGATTCGGACATCAATTGGTTTAAACCCCGCCCGCCGGCACCACGCAGTGGGCCCCCGCGGTGAGCGGAAGTCCCACGCAGTGGGCCCAGCGGCGAGCGTCAAGGGGGGGTCCGCGGGGGTCTCCCCCGTGCTAGAAACATTCAAAAGACTCAAAATAAGCTGAAATAATTAAATATTCTCAGAGAAAAAATATTTAGAGCTCCACGCAGTGGGCCTCCGCGGCGAGCGGAAGCCCCACGCAGTGGGCCAAGCAGTGAGTGCCCAGAGGGGTCCGCGGGGGGTCTCCCCCGCGCTAGATTAATCTCTTACGGCGAGAAAATGCGAAAGAGTGGCGAAAAATAAGAAATAGCATGTAATAAAATACTCGGATGTGCCGTCAGGCAAAAGGAGGGGGGTCTGGGGGGAACACCGTTCCCCCCAGAAGTAGATATAGTCGAAACACGGGTTAAAATACACCTGTATCCACCGAGAACCAAGAATCAGCTGTGCGATGCCGATAATGATGAATTGATGGGAGTGATCAAATTGCCATCAAGAATGGGACTCGCTTAAATTTGACCAGTCCCATTCCCATTCTTCTCGTATAGACGCCAGTGTTGACGCTGTGCAAGAAATTGCGGCTGCTAGCTGAGGGGATAAACCCGTGAGTATGACAGTAGAGGAAGTATGGGAGACAAAAAAGAAAGAAGAACTGTTGACTAAGCACAGGTACGAGCACTTTTTGTTGTAGCGTCTGTTTATAAGAGACTAACTGTTGACTGAGCTGTGAGGAGCAGTGAGAACTTCACTGAGAAGCGACTCCGCAAATCCAATTTGAATACTATTTGAATTCAATGGTGAAAACTAATATAACGAGTCAAGACTATGATCAAGCGAAGATATCCAGTTGAAACGGAGGCACTGCAGGAGGAGAAAAGTGAGAAGAAAGAAGAGGACGACGTCATGATGGTCTTGTTTGTATCAGAAGCACCGGCTTCGATCGGACCGAATCTTGGACCGAATACTTACCCGAACGGCAAATCCTGCTTTTGCACTGCAGTGCTCATAGCCTTGACATCGAGTGCTCATCAAGTCAGTAAGTCTGCTAATTTCCAGGAGCCTAACCAGCCTAAGCCCAGCTGAATGTCTCTGATGAAAATTGGCCGTCAATCTTCCTCCAACCCGGTCGCTTGAAATGTATCGCCTGCGACTCGGACTGAATGCCATTTATTGAGGATTCCCAGCTCCCAAGTTGGCGACGGAGCCTTTTCGGTTATGAACACGATCCAGTGATAATGTGCTGGTGGCCCGGTGATACTTGTTCACTCCAACGGTCCGCCATCTTCTCGTCGGACCGCCTTTCCCTTGTATAAAATTGTCTTGAAGCTCTCATCGAGACGAAATGCTTTCTCAAGCCCTCTTAGTCGCTCTCCTGTCGGTTGCAGTCAGCGCGTGCACCGGCACGATCTCGTCGCTCAGCGACGTGACAGCAGCCGTTGCATGCATGATGATCAACGTCAATGGCTTCACAGTGCCGGCTGGCTCGACATTCGCGCTTAGCTTGCTCGCGGGGACGACGGTCAACATCCGTAAGGCTCCCCCTTTATCTGCCCACGGACCAAATTCACGGACTTGTTTAGTCGGCGACATTTCCTTCGGCGAGAAGCTGTGGGCTGGACCGTTATTCTCGATTAGGTTTGCTTCCTCTTTGATGTTTCTGCTGTTTCACAATCACAATGCTCAAAATCGCTCGGAAGTGGTTCTAACATTACCTGTCAGTCGTGCCCGAATTCTGGTAGAAATCGGGTTTGTGCTCATGACGGTGCAGTCAACGGCAACGGCCACACCTTCAACGGCAACGGGGAGTTCTACTGGGTATGCGGCAGGGCTGAATGTGACTTTGCCCGAACTCAGAAGGCTGATACAGTTTTATGCAGGACGGTAAGGGCTCTAGCAGCGGTGCGACGCTGAAGCCGCGTCCAATGATGAAGTTCGTCTTAAGCACCTGTTTCCTCTTTCCATGTGGAACGACCATATTTGTAGGGTTAAGACCTCCGGCACGTTCTCGGTATGAATTCTCGTCAAAATCCAACCAAGCTATATATGGTGTCAGAACCTGAAAGTGCTCAACTCGCCCGCGCAAGTGTTCAGTGTCGACAACGCGGCCCCACTGACCATCTCCAACATTACGATCGATGATTGTCAGTACGCCCGCTGTCCTTCCCCCGTTTTCTTGCTCGGCTTACTTTGGATCTTGCCCAATTCGGTATTTGAAACTAACGATGCCGATCGACACTAGCCCTTGGCAACGCAGCGAACTCAATGAGCGCGGGCAAGCCTGCCGGTGCGAACACGGATGGGTTTGACGTCGGGAACCAAGCACCGCTGACGATTTCGGGCTGGTACGTTTTATCTTTCCGTTTTCTACGCTTTCTTCCTCTCAATTCCTACCGCTCTTTCTTCACTCTGCTCTTTTCTACCGCTCGTTTCTACATACACTCTTGTCACGTGTGCTGACAAGACCGCGCAGCACGGTGATGAACCAAGACGACTGCATCGCCATCAATTCCGGCTCGGGTGTCGTATTCACAGGCAACCATTGCAGTGGTGGGCACGGCATATCCATTGTATCCATCACGTCTTTCCACCGCAATTATGACATGTTGAACGCTGCGTAGGGCTCGATCGACAGCGGCGACTTCGTCTCGAACATTACGATCAGCAACAATATCGTCTCGAGCGGGTTCGCCACCCTATTGACTGTTCTCTGGCTTGCTGACATCGTTTTTTCCAGCGCCAACGGCCTCCGCATCAAAACCATCGCAACCGCGATGGGGGCAAGTGTCTTCGGTGTCACCTACTCGGGCAACACAGTTTCTGGGGTGACTGGGTTCGGGCTTCTTATCGACCAGGTCTGCTCGCCTCCACAACCTTATAGCCCACTGACCCCCTCCCAGAGCTACCCGTCGACTCTGGGGACACCCGGGAATGGTGTGGTCATCTCAGTGGGTCTTTTCTTGGCAACTTTTTTGTGTTCTGGAAGCAGCTGAGTGACTGTGGCTCCCGCAGGCCATCAACTTCGTCGGCACAAACACCCTCACCATCGCCTCTGGAGTCACCCCCATTGCAGTCAACTGTGGGTCGGGGTCGTGCGAGGGTGCGTCTTCGGTCACCCCCTTCAATTTCTTGATTTTTGCTCCTATCTACAATGCTGACGCGGTGCGTAGGGACGTGGAACTGGTCGGGCTTGCAGGTCTCCGGAGGCGCGGCGAACAGGATTAACTACTCTGGGATCACCGGATTCTCGGGATGATGGTTAGGCATGAGGACAAGCCGGATTGTCTGACAGTTTGCAAGCCTTTTAGAATGAAATCGTCCAGATCGCGGTGCATTTTTAAAGGTCCCACCTCTGAAAATCCGCCGGGAACCGTGACCGGTGGTACACCAGATCATGATTACTATTTCTGAACTCTTTTGACTTACAATATGGGCTTGCGAAGTCTATGCAAACAGAAAATGCAAACCATTGAAACTAATCAACATTAAATGAACAGCTAAGAAGCAAGTCGACGACCAGAACCATATTCTAATTCAATATCTATCTCCAGGCCCAGAGCGCAACATCTCTTAAGCAAAAGACCAGACAACCGAAATCACCCCATCGTTGATGTAGTTTGAGTCAAGCGCAGCCATTGCGCCCTCGGACAGGTCGATTCCATTAGCACCCTGGCAGCCAGGGCACAAATCCTGCACGCTAACCTGAATGGTCCGGCCTTGGTCTGTTGCGGTGCGAATTCAAGTCAGCATTGACGATTGAGATAAAAGAAGGATACCCACACTCAACATTAACCGTCTGTCCGCAATGAGAGCCGCCATTCCAGTTTCCCGTTCCAAGTGCGACAATGAAATCGCTGTTCTGCAGAGGGCTACCGCAGGCACCGAACCCGCCATCAGGGTCATAGTAGGTTGCTGGATAAAAAAGGGATAATTGTCGTAAATGCAAGACAGAGAATTAGGAGCACATACCGAGGCCGTTGAAGGACTGGCCTCCGCCGGGAGGAGATCCACCGCCACCGCTGAGGCAGAGGACTTGGCCGATTTGAAGATCTAAGTGAGAAAAACAATCTTAGCCAAAATTGATATAGACAAGTGGAAAGGGAACGTACTCGTGCAACCACTATTAATTGACGGATTCAGTGCATGCAGCTGAGCATCTGAGACTCCAGTCCTTGACTCGATGGCTCCGCATGTGTCTCCGCTGACGACAGTATAAGTCTGCGCACACGCCTGGCGGGCCTGTCGTACTCAAATGTTGAATGTTGGTAGTGTGTGAGATGGAGAAATGCGTACGTCGAGGGTTGCGACTGGCGAGGCTGAGACAGCCAGCGCAGTGATGAGGAGAGCAGAGAAAGCCTTGGAGAACATCTGAAAGTGGGAGTTTCAGCTTGCGGAAGGACGGGGAGAGTTTCTAGGTTTTATACCACAAAAAAAACTCCGGCGCGAAGGGAGGCTTAGAAAATCTGAGGTATCCGACCACGGTAGCCTCCGGAGAGAACGTACATGGTACTCGAACAAACAGATGGACTCAAGGAGGTGTGTAAGATGCTGTTTGTCCCGTTAGGAGGACCATGCAATAAACGGTATTAAGATACATACCACGGCTTTTTAGAAATTGGAATGTTTCGTGGAGTTTGCGATCCGAAAGCAGAAATAAAATAAAATAACCCTGCGCGGTCGGAGTCAGAGATGGAGCAGAGAAAAACTTTGACTACGCCCGTGATCGGAGTGAGGAGACCTGATTTTAGAAGTGATGAAATGTTCGGTTGTGTTTCAGGTCCACTGCCCGTGTCTTTCCGAACTTGTTCCGAACTCGGCAATTCCTTAAGATTATGATTAAATACGGGCCCATATCGTAATACAATCCTACTGTAATGTACTCATAATCCTAGATGTCCGGGCCACATTTAATCGTAATTTTAGGATTCTAATTGATTATATCAGAATATAATCATATTTTTATCCAGCCTTAGCTGGGAAGGATGAGGTCAATGAAAGGTTCAAGTTCGAAGAGGCCGAAACGAATACTGTTCTAATTTGAATTTGGCCGCCTGAGACCGCAGCTGAGAAATGCACAAGGGACAACTTCCTTCGACATTCGGCCAGCGCTCATCATCGGAGCTAGATTTCAACATCGACGCCGAACAACTCGGCAGCAACTTGCGGATGGTCTCGGAGAGGCGCCCGAACAATAAAGACCCGGATACCGGTAACCAAAGGAAGTGATCCACGAAAGCCTAGATTCGCAGTCAGTGGACACGGACGGGGACGAATATAGTTCCTCGTGGGTCCGATTCCGTTCAGATCGTATAGGTCGCACGTTTTCGCAAGGAAATGGCTGCAAACATCTTGTTGGACTGGTGTATATGTTATGTCCACCGAAGCCCGAATATCCTCGCCCTGCTGAAAATAAGTAGTTATCTAACCGCCCAGGGCCAGTAGAATATCGAGGCTCGGGCGGGAGTCGACAGTGACCGCGCTCATCGGCTGGGCCACTCAAAATACGGCGAAGATGACCAACATATTACGAAAACCCTCCAAAACTGACAAAGATTCGAGCTCAAACCTCCGGAATGACTAGATGGAAATCCCTGGGTACGATTTTGACGCGCCAGGTTTTCGCGCATTGACCGACGACACTTCGGACATAGGCGTTACGTCAAAACATCCTTCGAACCGTCCATCTCGGTGGTGGTCCAGCAACAGTGTATAATTTGCTTTGAGCTTCGCCTCCATTTCTGTAAGTACTCTCTCCTTTCTCTTTCCGATAATAATGTTTGGTATGGGAGGGCCAAATCCTCGGAGAGTGGGCGAGTTGGCTTGTTGAGGCCTAGCAAGTTGAAGCTCAAGCTTGGGATCTTTTTTTTTCTCCCGGGGGTCAGCAAGTGATATTTTTCACTCCCCATCTTCCTATGTAATCGTCTAAGTTCTCGGGAGATCCGGGTACTTCAACGTCAGAAAGGTTATCTCCCAGTCCAGAAGAGCTGCGTTTCTGAGGATAGCAAGTACACTGAACGGTGGCCATTTTCGAGGGTTTATATACTAACAGTCCAGTTCCAAGAAATTCAGACTGTAGCATGAGATGATTCCATCTCTCCGATCCTCGCAGCGACAGTGGTTTGGTGAGGCGTGTATGAACCCCACACGAAAAGAGCTAGCGACCGTAAAGAAAACAATACTGACCGCAGGGACATCCCCAGTCGTAGGTGCTTGCGAGGTCTTCGCGCAGAGAGCACGGCAGTTGAGAGTGTGCTGATCGTAAGTTTAAAACATGCATATGAGCATTCGAACGACCGACAATATCCTGCTCCTATGCATTATTAATCCTGGTACGACCAAGTAAAGGTTATACGGATGGGGAAGCGTAAATAACCTCCTTCGATGGGAATCGAACCAACGTTTCTCAGATGCTCCCGTTGAGCGCTGAGATATGACGCTTGGGGAGTCATACGCACTGCGTTCCCACCCTATGTAGACGCACCCCGGTGTACGTTGGTCTACGTCTGTCTACGTGCAGCTACATGTGTTGATCTTCGTCTACGTCCGGCTACGTATGTGTACGCCGTGATGTCGGTGTACATGCGGCTACGTCCGGCTACGCAACGTAGACACGGTCGGTCTACCCGTTGGCTACGTATGTCTACGTGCATCTATAGCGTAGATGCATGTAGACATACCTCGGTCAACTTCATAATGCTGTTCACTCCCATTCTGCATTGAGTTTATGTATCCAGTTCCGCAGAATTGGGCGAGGTATGTGTACATTTGTCTACATTTGTCTACGTGTGTCTACATCGGTCTACGTCAGTCTACGTACATGGACCCAGGTAGACCGATGTAGACATATGTAGATGCACCATGTCTACATGATGTAGACATACGTAGACAAAGGGGTTCGTCTACCCTTTGTCTACAGGAATAGACAGACCCTCTGTCTACAAGGGGTCGGTCAGAACGCAGTGACATCGATTAAATGTGCGAGTGAGTACATCTTGTGCAACAAATTAGATCAGTGACGGCTAAGTCCCGCCCCGGATGTTTTGAGAGCCGAAGGGAAAAAGATCAGCCTTCAGATGCAGGTAGGTAAGAAAAATAATGTGTCCATCGTTAGGGTTGGCGCCCTCCATATGCGTCAAGCAAAGCGCCTGGTTAAGCAGAACGCCGGCACCGGGCTGGGTGCGTTTCCGGACAGCCGCCGCGGGTGTCGCATCGAGAATATACGCAATGAAACGATTCCGAATCAGCAAGGCAGTGTTCGGTCTTATTACTAGTAGGCGCCTCCAGGGGCATTAGGGATTCGATTCCAGAACGTCCTCGATCGTTAGCAGACAAGTAGATGTGCCGCCTCCTGCATATTCCAGATCTCCCGCAGTACTAGTACTTGACTGGAGGTTGTTGTGAGGGAGACGCGGGTTCGATAAAATTGGACGACCTTCAAGTTTCTTTTTTTGTCTCAGCGTCTTTTCGCATTTATTTATTGCGGCAAACTTGCCAGTGCGCATGATGCTGACAGGAGATCGAGCCCGCATGTTCCTTGTAGGGACCACCGCGGTTAACACATTCCTTCCTTCCTTCCTTCTGGGGCCCAGGGAGTCCGAGGCCTCGCCCGGTCACGGGGCGACCACTATCTTTATCGCTGAAATCCACCGCCAGTGGTACTGTTTGGCTTTTGATTGATGTCACCGGTTGAACGGCACATTAGTGGCACATCAACAGCGACTGAGTCGGACTGGACACGACGGCAATTGGAGGGCATTAGATCCGTTGCCACCACTGGCATGCACCTCCACACATTGTTTATTGACCCAATATTGACCTGGGACAAAAGCTACGAGTATTCTGAACAGGTCCAACCAGGGATTGAACCGACAAGGTTAAACGATGGGAAGCTCTTCACAAACCAGATGTCGCTAGTATTTGACATTGCACTATTTTAAACCATTCACCGCTCTGCCTAACACATCTCCTCTCTTCTTTCCTAACTATGGACGAACTCCCTGATGAAACCCTCGTACACATTTCCGACCTAGTTTGCACCGAGCTGATGAGCACGGCCCGCATCCTGAATATTGTTTCTAAACGGTTCCATGCAATATCAACAAAGTTGCTTTATCGGACAATTGACGTTGCTGGAAGTAAACACACACACCAGTTGGTCTCGAACTTCGAGTGCAAGCCAGCCCGTTATCAGGCATCTGAGCGGAAACGCGTGGAAAATCGACCACCTTAAGACCGCCCGTCTACTTTCTTCCGGGAGCCTCGCATCTTCCATCCCATCCCTAATCTACTTTAACCTACCTATACATGTTCGGCCTCAGCAGACGGCTTGTTATTATCTGCGAATTGTTTCCTATGGTTGTACAGGCGGGAAACTATATCCCGCTGCCTGCCCCACCGTGTGATGCGGGTGTTTGCGTCAGGTCTGATCACACAGAGGAAGCACAGGCGTAGACTTGTGGGGACGGAACGGGCATTTGAATCTTGTCCAAGCTGGAGATCTATCTCATGCCGAACGACAACATCTTTGCTAGCGATTTTAGATGGGACTGGTTGGACCGTCGGGAGGGAGGAAATGGGTGCTGGAGCTGGCTGAAGAAGATCGTATCAGATATTATCTGAACTAGCTATCTGTCGTTGCAGTCACGTACAAGTTGCCTCTTTCTATCAAAACCAGAGGTTTGCCAGCTCAATCGAACTTTTTTATTGCGAAAATGAATGGGCGTGAACAAATTCCCAATCCTACAACATGCGAGGCACGAGCGCCAAAGTTGTTGTAGCGTCTGTCTATGAGAGACTAAATCAAGGCGCAATCCGAGTAACTGGGCACTCAAGCATGTACCTTGGTGGGAGAAGGTCGACGCGAGAGTCGCAGACCTCACAGCATTGAAGCAGCTACACTTTCTCATTGACGAGCCGCCAAATTACTCTCTGATTCCTCTGCCAGCTATCCGGAATAGATTTCCGATGCTCGAAACTTGAAGGCGGCAGAATTACGACAAGGGACGGTACGATGGACGCAGTCGACGGATCAACATGCGGAGTGTCCGGAAACGCGGCTATCGAAGCGGAGCTTGAAACGCTGAACTGATTAGTGAGGCCATATCTCCTACCACTCTGCGGTATGCGGTGTGGTTTGCAGTCGCGCACAATAATGGTCCGCTGTGAATTCATTTAAAACTATGAGTGATAAAACTCATGAAACTTTAACAAAACGCAAAAACTCCACAAAAAAACAAACTAAGAAAAGTGACTTGTAATCGCACTGTTTCACCGCCGTCGAATCGTTATGCTAATTTCAATAAAGCCCTTGAACTTTCTGCCTATGAGCTTGAATTTGGTTCGGAGGATCTAGGTGTGTACCCTGCCAATTGGCGATCTCGGGTTGGCTACTGAGTTGGATTTTTTAAGGGATCAAAGTCGCACTCTCGCAAGGTGCGACGCTTACTTGTTCTCAGCGGATCAGCACAAGGATGGCCCATGGTGGATCAGTTTACTTGGTAATCGGTGAGTTCCGACTGCCATCTGGAAACTCGGCGCGACGCGGCGCGCCCAACTAGTCCGATACTCGGAGGCAGCTCCGCTCCATACAGGCCATTCGGTACATACAAATACCGGGGCGCGCACTGCAGAAGATCAACGGTTTCATTAGTCCTCTGCCATTGTAGCTTTACTGTTCCTGCTCCCTTCACATTCCCCTCTGCTCAAAGTTCACATGTGGGTGCCGCATCTCCAAATTCCAACTTCCGCTCCCCTAGGTACACTCACCAGTTAAAATCCAGCATGAAATATTCCCCCTCCCGCTCGCAGCTGTTCTCGCGGCAGCCCACCACGTCTCCGCCGGCGTCAACTGCGAAGGCAGCTCCAACTGCGGCTTCGGCACCAAATCAACTGCGAGCAGCCTCGCCGCGTACATCAACACCATCACCGACGACTGGTGGTACGTCAACGGCGCACACATCGCGTGCGTGGGGCTCGTCAACGGAGGAAAATTCTGCGCTTTTGTGCAGAACTCGCCGGGGGGCGGGCTGGGCGCGGTTGATATCAAGCCGCTCGCGGCGGCGATTGTGGCTCACGGGTGCAAGACGTGCGGGAGCCAGCCGTTCTTCGATGGGAGCTCCGGATCCTTACGTTCAATTGGGTGAAGGCGATCCGACACATGTGGACGGGTGTGATGGGGTATGTCTTCCTGGGGGGCCACAGTAGACGCGTAGATGTGACGTGGGCATGAACGATTCGGTTACTGTACTTTTCATTGACAATTCTCGGCGAATGATGAAGGAATTGGAATCCCAGTGAAGTAAGTGGAACACCAATTTACAGTCCACGTCGCGGACGGTAAATTCTAACTTCAAGGACGCATCTTCAGGTAGTTACAGAAACTTCAAAGGAGCTTACAGCAAAGACTGTACAGGCGAGAATAAATTCAATAAAAATGGCCTCAATATTACGTCGCCGGCCCAACCTGTCGACAAGTGAACATATCATGAACTACAATTTCGCATGTGCCCAAGTCACAAACTCTTTGACAGGGTTCTCTATACATCCGGCCTTGATTACCGTGCATAGAGTTCTTTCTGGCCATCGACCGAACCTGAAAGGAGGAAATAAACTACGGATGGGGCCAAAATGGGGCACGAGTTTTGGTATCTCGTTGACATTACTAATATACATTGCAACTGCAACAGCGCCATGGGAAGCCCACGGCGAACGAGTGTGCGGCGATGTATCTTCCTCTCCTCTCCGAGGCGGAATCGCGTTGGAATATATAAATACGCGGTATCACGAAACCAAAACCCGAGTCGAATCATGGGGAAATACACGGTCATGCGTAGCAAAGCATCAACGCCGCTCACTGCGGGCGGAAGCCGCCGACGTGGTCTTGGCCCTGTAAAATTCAACGTTTTACATGATGATGGGGATCGCAGAGTGAGCGAGGGGACGTACGGTGGTGTGGGCCGGGGGAGGGGCAGAGGGGGGCTGTGAAGTAAGGTAGTGGATGAGTTCCACGAAAGCGGAAGCCAAGAGATGGCAAGTGGATCCGTACCGCAGCATCATACCCAGGAGCCTCGTATCCGCCTGGGGGCGGTCCACTTGGAGGGTAGAAACCGCCTTCAGGCGCGCCAGGGGGCTGAGAGACCAATATCAGCATCCACATCTGCAAGGCAGCTCAGTCGCACTCACGGGTGCATAGGCAGTGTATTGCTGCTGCTGGGGGTTGGTGTGGATGTCCGTCACAGGAGGCGTCTATAGCCGATGTCAGACAACATCAAACGGGGACGAGTGATGTGCGAACCCCGACGTTTTTCTCCGCTTCAGCGCCGGGCCCATAGCCTGGCGTGTAAGCGCCAGGGGGGTATGCCTGCGGCTGCCCGTATCCCTGCTGTTGACCGTAATTCTGAGGGTAGCCCTGCACGGGGGGATACTGTCCCTGGGAAGGGGGCGGCAAGGTATACCCGTTGTATCCTCCCGGGCCCTGGCCGGCGTAGTTGGGCGCGTTGGGTACCTGGGTAGTTGTGATTGGGATGATCGGTGCGCCTGCCATCGCTGCTCTCCGGTTTTGGCGAATCCGAGCGATGCGGCAGGCCAGCAGGAGGAAGAAAATCACAAGACAGACTGGATGTGGGATGAGCGGGTGAGATGGAATCATCGCAGAACGTGTAAAAGGGGCGCAGAATATGAGTGAAGGCGTACCGATGATGATAACAATGCGGGCAGTATCAGAGAGGCCTCCATTGCCGGTATGGACGATGATAATTGCCTCCGACATCGGGGTAAAGCTGAGGAGGACTAGGCCCAGCAGCGCGTTCACAAAGAATGACATTGACTAAGTAGAGGCTAAGGTAGCTTTGTCGGACTTGTTTCAAAACGCGTGAGGGGCGAGCCTGAGGCTTGGCGGGAGGGATAAGAGGGGTTTTTTTTTTTCGTTCGTGGGTACCGGCAATCTTAGCCGATGATAGTCATCGCCAAGTCATCGCACTTAATTTGGTGATCCTTGCCGGATGCTGTGAGTTGTTCCCTCGCTTCATCACGCCTCGAGGCAGCCGTATATATTTCTGGGAATGGAGCGAGAATGAAGACATACGTGAACAGAATTTGGAGTGAAAAATAAAATTCAAGTACGATTTAAGTCAATGGTGTGGGTCGGTGAGGTGAAAATTTTTGTCGACGAGATGTCGGAGCAGACTCGACGTCGCCGTGCAAAATCTATGGTGACGTGTCATTACAAAAAAGAAGCCTGTCACACGTCACTCCACCGTCGCACCGCCTTCCACATGAGGTGCGCCCTCACTGTTCTGAACTAATTTACATTTCAATCTCGGACATCTGCCGTTCAAGTACACTTGGTCTCCAATTTTAAAGACCATAATCGTGCCTCAAACATTTAATTCCTGGACAAGGAAAGATTCAGCGGAAGTGAGGAAATAGAACGCCAAGAGATGCTGTGTTGATTGACGGCGATCATCCTATAAGCTGTGTTGAAAGAATGTTGAACGCTCAGCCTGATTTTCAAACAGTGGCACAGCAAATGCTCTCTTGTCAACAGCTCACTTTGCGGTACTACAGTAATGTTCATGTCCATCAACGCGACGGGAGACTACATCGCCCTGCCCTCGCTTGACCAGGGAGGATTATTAGAGCGCACCTCTCCCAACGCGCTGTCGTACACTCCGTCCACAACGAGTCGAAGGATCGGAGAGATAGGTTTCGCTTCCATCGACCACAATGCCACTGCAACCGTACTAGGGAACGAACATGAGCAATTTGAATCATGAGATAAAACGTTCAGAGCACATACTTCTCCCCATGGTAATCCAATATACCCTCCTGTACGGGAAACTTCGCTTGTGGTCTATCAAGGTGTGAGGAACCGGAGTAGATAATGGCGAGGAAATATAGAGACGTACCCCAAATTACCCACCCGCTTCCCCATCATCCACCCATTGACGAATAAGAACGCGCGGTACGCTGGTCCGAGTGGGTCGTCAAACGTGAACGACATGTGCGCATCCAGGAACTCTTCCACGTCGAGCTCAAATGTCGTGACGAAGAAACCCACACCCGCACCTCCACCCGGAAGGCCGTCGGACAAATCGCGCACCTCCCATGTGGAAACATTGAAGCCGGGGAGGTGCCACCCGCTGCGCTCGCCGAAGAGACCGCCCTCGTTGAACACGCCACGCGTTTTGTCGGGATAGCTGGAGGGAGATTTAAGCGTCGTCGATATGTGGAAATGTGTCCACTCACCCTGTATAACCCCCGATCTTGCCCTGGACCTTCCAGTCGGAGAAGTTCCCCTTGTCGAGCGCAAACCCGCGCACACCACGCGGATTCTTGGATGTATCGGCATTGTCTGGATGGAATATAAGATGAGATTCGGAGTTATGTTCAAGGAAACAAACACTAACCGCCATCCGTTTCATTCAAGCCCATATTATCCTACGAGAACATCATGCTCGCACCATTTCTTTTCAACGGAGGGCGTACCTGCACAATGGTGATAACATTATCCCTGAGCTTCAGAGCGCCGTCTGGGAAGGTGAACTTGTCGTCTGTCTCCTCAATGATGTTCATGTTGTTGGTTGAGCTATTGAATTGATTAACTGTCCTCCACAATAGCTGAAAGATTCAGCACTGACTTGCCGTAAGATGTGTTCAAAAATACGTCGTTGAGCCACACGCTGGCGGCAAACGCTGTAAAGGTATATTAAGGTTTCATGAAGGAAGACTATAGGGTTGGTAGGCTACCTTCCCCGCCATTGATTGACAGATTGACGCTCCTCTCCGTACCTGTGGCATTGAAGTGCCCGCGCCAGAGAACAACATTCTCGCAGCTGGAAAAATAATCATCCCATTAGTGACCCTCGAAAAAAAAACAAGAACAGAAACAAAGGCGTACAACCCATAGTCGCAGCCATACAGCACCCTTCCATCCCCGTACCACATCTTCTCCGGCGCGTTCGTCTCCCTGTGATCGGCCATAGTCCAACTCTTATCGTCGAACCCCGCCCGAATTTCCGGCAAGCTATCCGCATACCTCCATCCCTCGAGATCCGGCACGCGCAAGCCCTTGAGTGCGACGCGCGGCCCGACGTCAACGACACGCACGCCGCTGCCAACGAAATCCCCCCCGCCCACGTCCATCCCATTCCACGTAATACTCCGCACGCTTCTCGGACCCACCACCGTGAGCCTCACGGCCTCCTTCAGATCCCCGCTGAGAGCGAGGCGAGTGCCGCCCGCCTCGAGCGCCGCGCCGCGCACGAGGTACGGCCCGCCCACGAGCACCGCCGCGGTCGTCCCTATGCCCCAGAACGCGCGGAACGGGTCCGCGGCTGCGCCGGCGAGGGTGGGCGCCCAAAACGTCGCCGCCGTGCCCGTGTCCGCGAAGAGGATGAGCTGCGTGTCGGAGTCGTATATCGTCACCAGGCCGTCGATGCCCGGGAGGAGGCTGATAACCGTTCCCGCGGTGGCGTGTGCGTAGTGCGCCACGAGCGGAGAGGCGGGGTTATGGAACCAGGGGTTGGGCGTTCCAGTGAAGGAGAGGGCGAACTCGTGCGCTTGGGACGTGGGTCCGTGCAGGAAGAGAATGTCCCGCTCGTCGATGACGCCCGCAAAGAATATCGCGGTGGTGGAATAGGTGAGCGCCGATGCCCCGAACGTGTAGTCTGTAACGATTGTCTTGGATTCCCGACCACCCAGCGTAATGGCAGGCGTGATGAGCGGGAGCTGGAGGGTTCCCTGGAGCATATCTACCGTCAATTTAAAGTTCACTATCGTCCTGTGAAATGGTCAGCAACTCTTCAAAAAGAAATGCCTAGTAAAAAATTACGTCGACGTTGAGTCATTGTGCCTTGCAATATAAAACCCCGCCTGCGAGTCGGGATTGCGCAGCAGTGTGACGAAGACGTCTGGGTGCGAGCTTGCGCTGCTCAATGCCCCCCGCGAGTCGCCCACCCAGTCGGTCTTGGCAAAGTCCGGCGACGAGCGCACGAAGAGGCCCTGCAGCTTGAGTTCGTCATACTTCGGCGTCAGCGCGCGGGACTCAGATATCTAAGGACGCTGCGGGTGAGGATCTGTATCCAAGTAATAACGAGTGGGAAGGAGGGATACGCACGGGGGCACCGTAGTCGTACGACGTGTATACCTGTCACGGGTCAGCGCGCATTTACGTCAATGGCACAAAGAAAAATGACTCTACCCCTCTGCGAGAACGTCAGTCGCCGTATACATATGCAATAAAATATGAATCAAGACGCACGGAAACGGCAGTCCACCCCAGGACGTGCCCCTAATCCCCATGCGAAGTATCAGCGATTTGTGAGATAGCTTGTAGGGATAATAATAATAATAATGGACGAAGAGATTGCATACCCATAGAGCATATAATAATTGATCAGCTTCGCGTTACTCGCCCACAGGTGCAGGTTGAATACGGATTGGAAAGCAGGGCCGGTCAGCTCGGCGCATGGCCCGTAGCCTATGTGTACCACATAATGAAATCAATCGTCAGAGCACACTGCGCAGTGGGAGAAAACAAAACCGACCCGGTGCTCCGGGGCCCCAGGCGTCGAAGGAACCTGCTTGGAATTCTACGAAGGGTGAATCTCAAGTTTGAAATTATATAGCTGAGAAGGGCATACCAGGGATGTACCACGGCTGCGATGGGTTCACGCGCGCGTGGTACTCGTGGTAGTTGGTTACGACGGGATTCCATACGGACGGATGCGAGCAGTCGAAGCGCTGCGGATAAGAATCCATCCTGGGGCATATAACAATGAGAAATATGGATGCAGTAATATTCAAGAATTTTCGCACCCGTATAGATCCACCGCGCCCTGAAACCCATATAAAATAAATCAGAGATGAAGATGGAACACGCACCGTCCCGTTTATGAAATTCTCGCCTTGGTTGGGGTCGTTGTAGGTCAGCGGCACGACGATGTCCGAGTCGTGGAACACCGTCTTAAGCTCCTCGTAATACTCCCCGTGGCCGGGGTAGTCCTGCGTGTACTCGTTGTCTAATCGCGCCACGTCACCGTGGATAAAGTTAAATTTTCTGAGTCTACGCACCGAGCTGGATCGCTGAGCAGTTGTGAGCAAAGAAAAAATGATGGGGAGAAAGGCATACCGATAACAGGCCCATCGACATTGATCTGATAGGGCGCCGTCTCCTCGATGATGCCTTGGATGTAGTCCCGCCACGCAGCGGTCCAGTCAGAGTCGTTCGTGCGCAAGGGCCCGGCAACCTCGGCGGCGATCCAGTGCGCGATTCCGCCTGCAGAAGTTTCCGCATTTATATACTACCTCTTAATTAGCCTTTGCCAGCAGAGCGAACTGAAATATTTACCGGTCCTACTAGCGAATCAGCGTTGTTCCCTGATGGAAATGATTTAGGAAACGAACCTGGGCGCACGACAACCCAAATCCCCGCGGCCATCGCGGCCTCGTATAGCGGCTTGAGCGCACGGTATCCGTCAAAATCCACGACGCCTCGGGACGGATTCAGCAGGCCCATGTGGGTGTAGATGCTAATCGCATTTAAGCCGGCCGCCTTGGTTTTTTCGAGGATGTCAGGCCATAGCGAGGGAACAGGGAGACGCCACGTGTGGAACTCTCCGGAACTAATCCCCTGTGAGGAACCGGCTGGAAACGAGGAGTCCGACGTACTGAAGGAACACCCTCTGCCCCTTCAAAATCAGACTATAGCTATCGAAACGCACGTCGTCCGTACGACCTTTGAATGCACTGTCAGACGATATATGTGGTCCTATGAGTTTAATTGGGTGGGAGACGAGCTAGATGCGATATTCAGCGGGAAATAGCAGTCAAACGAGGAGAAATACTCTGGGTGCGAGCTGGACCGTAAACAAGCTTGCAAGGACACATAATGCAAGGGTAAGGCGGTTAAATCTTGAGTTTCTCTTCGGCGGGGACGAATCCGGGGCCCCCAATTTGTTATGGACCATTTCCGTGCGCGTTGACGCGTAATCGAAACGGTCCTGGCGAAGAAGGGCTGGAGCACTGCCACTGATTACATCAGTGATTCGGGCGGGACACGGCGGCCCGTCTTAGATCAAGGCCTAGACTCAAGTTAGGCCGGGACGGTCAGACCACAACTCATGTTAGTTGTGGTACTCATTATACGGGAGACTGCTAGGTAAGTAAATTCAAAACAAGGCTTGGACTGGAATTGAAGCGCCGACCAGTGTCGAATCTTCAATCCTTGTTCACTGATCCCATCAGCCCAAGTCTTGGCCCAAGCAGAAATGCTAACCCAAATAATTGGTCCAATTCGGCACCGCGCAGGGCCGCCGCAAGCATTATTTTCGAAATCAGTTCTATTGGGGAATGATACAATTCCCAGGCCTTCGTCCTCCATCTACGTATCATGTAAGCATAAACCATTAATTGTGTAATTAAAGCGACATTAAGCTAGGTACTACCGCAGTTCGGTTCAAGGGTCGTAAATGTGCGTCAGAAATACAAGATAAGACGTCGCCCAAAGTGGATAAAAGAAAGAAAGTCGCAGAGGGAACAAGCGCGCAGCTCGGGGAAGATGCCAATGAAAATCACAAGAACCACCACCAGCCCTTGGGATCCCGGAAATTCCCATCCCCATAGTCAACGATCCCATGCCACGCGCAAAACGCTTCAGTCGGATCCAGGACATACCCAGGTCTGCAGCTACGCACGACGCACGCCCCGCACTCACACACCGACTCCGCAGCGCCCTCGATCTGCGTGCAGTCTTCTCCGCTGTCTTGCCCTTTGTGGGGGAATCTGCACCCTCCGCCTGGGGTAATTTAATTCACAAGTCGTCCGATCAACAGATTGCTTTGATTAATGCAAAGAGGACACGCACAGCTCCGGAAGTCGACCTCGGTGTCGATGCAATCGACGGCGGTGCTTAGGCGTGTCGATGACATCGACGCGCCTCCGTCGTTCCGGTCATGGTGTTTATGGCGCGCGCACGCGGTGGTCCCGAGCGGACATTGAGTTAATATGCCCTGCCCGTTCGCGCCTCCTGATCTAGCTGTAGGCAGGGGCACTGCGACGTCCAGCCCGCGGGTAACGAGGCGGCTCCTCCGTGCGAGGGCGGGGACGAGCAGGGCGGCTAGCGCTGCGAGTAGAAGAGCTACAAAATCAAAACGCATGGTGGTAAGAGCAGGAGCTGATTCCACTTGCCTAGTCGGAGTTTTATACCAGAGAGCCAAATTGCTTTGTGCCAAGTGAAGAACGCCAAGAAGCACTCTGCGGGGAGCTGGGGGATTTATTGACATAAATATGGCTGAAACCGGGCTTGATCCAAAAGACCGGTACCTAATGAAAGCTTCACCACAGCGCTCTCTGGCATTTCCTTCGAGTTGTGGGAGAATCTAATTCACGGGGGAACTTGTGTTCTGGGCTCAAGATGGGGAACTTTGTGTGGGCCTCGCTCATGCCACGGCTACTCAGCCTTTTACTGCCAGCGCCTCAATGCTGATCTACTCAAATTTCTTCCCGATTCAGGTATATTTCGACATTGACAGTGTAATTGCGGCGTCATCCCTAGACTCGGCCCAAATTTCCTTGGCATGCCATCCAGCTCAATTCGAATCTTGGCTTTCTTTTCATTACTCTAGTGAATTGTTCAATGACCACCTTCAATTTGAACCAAAGTCAGGTTGGTAATCACGTGGGTTACCGTGAAGACTCAACTTTATCAAGTTAATACTTCAAGTCTTGGCGTAACATTTCCTTTCGCACCGAAATTTGCCATGCCAACGGCCCGTGTCATTATTCTGAACGCGCGGATCGAACATTGACTGAACACCTTGTTGGAGAGTCAGAGAACACATTCCGCATATAAACCGACCTCCGTGTTTCGCGGATGCAGTGGAGATATTCTGCTTGTAAATTTCCGTGAGCCCAGTGTGTATCCTCGGCCTCTGCGGCGGCACCGCGAATGTCGTGCATGTCGTGAAGTTGAAGCCTCGATTCCCGGATGTGGCCGGAACAGCTCAACCACTATGACGTCACCGCTCCGTCTCTCCCCGCATCCATCCAGTTCCTGTCGTCTTATCTCTGACATTCACCGGCAATTGTTTTGATAGCCATATGTGCCTGGTCTGTCCAAAATAGATGTACCAGCTCGGTTCGACGTCAGCGGGTCAGCGATGACCGGGTGAACATGTGGTAGTTGTTCTTTTGCGCGGCGCGATCCCATCCGCAGCCGCAGTTTTTCGCATGTCGCGGGGCCGTATATCGCCGCCCTTAGGAATAGCAATAGTATAAAAGGCCCGCATATCCCATAATCATGCACCCCATTCACCTTCTCAAGTTACAATCATGACGAGCACTGACGCCTCCACCTCTGCCTCGCACCCCGCAACCGACGTACGCCGTTCATTCCATGGATTTCTCCATTATATGTTGAACCGAGCTTGGTTATAATCACAGACAACCGCTAACACTGCTACTTCCACGATTGCACAGACCCAGCCAGTGCCAACGACCGAGGTGTGTATTATATTTCTCGTGGCACCGGCACGGGCCGATATTCCTGGACTTACTACAGTTCTAATTATAATTATAACAGGAGCACCATAAACATGGCCTCGGCGCGGTCCTCGACAAGATCGTGCATCCTCACGGCCACAAGGAGCACAAGGACAAGGGAAAGGAGGGCGAGGCGGTGGCGGCACCAGCATTAGCATCGTCCCATGTGGAACCCGCCGTGCCAGCGACGGCGAGCGACGGCGGGGCACACCTCGCGCCGGGCGGGAGCGCTGTTGGTGGGATCTTGTAGGGTGGGTCCATCAGTTCGGAAGGCTTTTGAGCGGCTCTATTTGTTTGTGGGTTAGTTATCGATTTGATATCATACATGCGCTGTAAGACCAGAATATGTTACAGTATACTTGTACGCGAAATGAACAGCATCTGACGATCTTTTCCCCATTCTGTTCACCTGTGGTTTTGAAATCCATCCGCCAATTGGTGGGAAACTTCGACTTATGAATGCATACGTCATTTAATTATGTTTGAAACTGTGGGACGCCAGGTTTCCTTGTTTCCTTCCTTTGATACGAAAAAAACGCAGCCATACATTGTTTTCCGGAATCGGATTCACGAACTGAAATAGGATTTCGGATTGAACACGGTCGTGTGATCCGAGAGAGAGAAAGAGAAAATTAAAATTAAAATGCTATGTGCTACACTACGCCTTGTCTATAGCGGAATATCCTGGCGGCGGCTCATTGCTAAGTCCCTGCGCCCACGGGGTCGCCAGCTGCTTCTGTAGAACCTTGATCTGCTCCTGCATCATCTCCATTTGCCTCCGAGTCTCAGTATCGTCGGACGGCGAAGCAAATTCGCCGCGCGGAGCAGCGATCGAGCTCTGCGTCGATTCTTTCAACTCCTCCTGCCTCAGCTGCTCCATCTCCCGGTGAATATCTTGGATTTTGCGGTCAAGTTCCAACTGACGGCCGTTGCGCAGCTCAGACTGGGCTTGCGCACGGTCACCTGCGGTCGATGAGGCAGGGGAGGCTGCAGTAGTAGCGCCGTAGAGCGAGTCGCGATAAGGGTCATATCCGCCTGCAGACATCACAACCGCGCCGTTGGGCAGTGTGGACACAATCGACTGTACTCGGGGCAGGAAAGTCGGATACTCCGTCCCGTATTGTTGATATGGCGCGTTAGGTTGGACGAGAGCGTCAGCCGGCTGCCGAGTCTGGCGACGGCGGCAACAAATACATATGCCGACAACTGCGACCAGCACGACGACCCCACCGACTCCGGCTACAATTGCACCGATCGGAGTTGAGGTGCGTGCTGAGGTTGTTACAACGGCTGAGCTTGGAGTGCTAGCCGCTTCGGGGGAGGTGGTACCGATTGATGTGGTCGACCTGGTCGTTTTGGGTATTGTTGGTGAGGTGATTGTAGCCGAGCTTGGGGTGCTAGCCGCTTCGGTGGAGGTAGTGCTGATCGATGTGGTCGAACTGGTCGTTCTGGGTATTGTCGGCGAGGTGGTTGTAGCCGAGCTTGGGATGCTAGCCGCTTCAGGGGAGGTGGTACCGATCGATATGGTCGAACTGGTCGTTTCGGGTATTGG
The DNA here is from genome assembly GCA_029378395.1 of Mycena leptocephala. Classification (NCBI taxonomy): domain Eukaryota; kingdom Fungi; phylum Basidiomycota; class Agaricomycetes; order Agaricales; family Mycenaceae; genus Mycena; species Mycena leptocephala. The sequence goes on along the minus strand of JARJLF010000252.1, from coordinate 127,202 downwards.
CGATGAGGTGGTTGTGCTCGATAGACATATTACGTTTCCAGCCGAGTCGCGAGCTTCAAATCACAGGATTTCTTCAGCCAACGTTGGATCACCAGAGGAAGAAAAAGCCACCTACAGCAAGTTTCGCCGGGCACTTCCCACCGAAGGAAATTAGAGGCTGGAAATCAGATATACACATAACATGAACATACCGCAGCAACGATCCACATCTGAACAGATTACCCAGTTGGGTCCGTAGCTGCCGCATTGGCCTGACGTCTTCCCAGTGCAGGTCTGTCCTGTTGGACAGCAGCCTATCCCATTGCAGTAGAACCTGAAAGGGGAAATAAATTGCAGTCAATTCAAGTGGATTTCCCGGAACCTACCCCCCGGGACAGCACCCCCCACCCGCACATGTCGTAAACCCAACGTCGCAGGTTGTTGACTGGCGAGCAACCAGCAGGCCGCGAATAATTGTGTCTCGGAACTGGACACGATTGAGAATAGAGGGCTCAGCCGGCATCAAAGGTACCGCAAGGCCATTCCCATTGCGCTGCCCATCGCAATAGACGCCCAACAGGAGGATTGTGAACAACCGGAGGGCGGGCGAAGAGGAAAGCATTGGGGCAGGAGGCCACAGATACAGCCCCGTTCGATGCTTTTAAACCTGATAAATGATCCGTGATGTTTCCTGACGATCGAGGTTATGTGGTCTCATTAACTCCTCTTTAGTGAATAATTGCTACTATAACCACTCATCTCCCCTGAATTTGCTAGCTTGGCATTGATGGACAGCGCGATGACACTGGACCACCTCCGTTGTTCCTGTCAACAGTAAAGATAGCTAGCAAAGTCAGCTTGAACTTGGTTTGGAGAAGACCACATGAGGATTCTGCAGGCCTTGAAGAATCTGTCTAAAGTCCAGTGGCGGGACAACTAGGCCGCCCATACTCGTTTCTAGGTTCCATCCAGGCCGCATTGTGACAATGTAGACATTTAATTTTTTCTTTGTCATTTTGCGCATGGGCAATCAGCCATGCCTCAGAAGAGCTTAAAAGAATACGATGAGTCTGGAGTTCGTGGCGGAACTGACAATTCGCATATTTTAGACAAGGAGATTTACGGCACTCCAGTTCAGAAGTACCAAAAAGAGACCTGGAGAAACGGCAATGAGCTGATGGGTTAAGTCAGCGTTTTTTAACTCAGGATTCCGATGAAACCGCACTCATGGACGTTGTTTTACCGAACGAATGAGTGCTCCGACAGCCGCAACGAAATATTTCTGTTTTCTTTCTGGGTTCACCAAGTTACGGGAATGAGAGGTACGAGCACAGACATGCTGTTTATCAGAGACCCTTTCCATCTGTTGGGTTTTGAACTGCCGGGTCTCATTAATTGGTTTTTTGACCCTGCACAGATCGTCATACTCGGCATACCACATCACCGATGTTGCGTCGTGGATACCACTCACTTTCTCGTTCATCATCTCCGACTCCGGCGTCAACTCGCCCGGTGCAGGTCCAGGACGAATCTGCAGCCAGGAATGTGCCGCAAACACGGTCACGTGGACAGGCGCGTTCCGTGATTCGACACGTCGATGGCCGAGACGGTGATTAAATGTCCCAGTTAGATATATTCTAGTACCAGTAAGATAGTAGAAGGAATGACACGTAGGAGTCAAGTCGGTAATCATGTCTAAAACCTGAACCGAATTTAAACCTAAGTGCGGGCGGACACGACGGGATATTTTGTGAATGCAGTAGAGAGATTTCATACGCCGTGTTTCTATCATTGAAGATACCAGTGGTGTGTCAGTAACCGAGCTGGAGTGCCCATTCGGGTGTTGCCGAGGTCCCGATGTCTGACCCGTCATGGTGAAAGTAGCTTTCACAAATTGGCGAAAAATATGTGCCCCGCACAACAGTGCGATGGTTCACCTGGAAGAAAAAAGGCGAAAAACAATTGGTGATTGAGTTTGCGCTGCGGACTGAGGGTTTCTCCGCGAACCAAGTTCGCCAGCCCTGAGGAGGAGGCGGGAGCAAAAGCAGAGAGGTGGCAGTGCTAATATCGCTGACTAAGCACCGAAACAGGAAATGGTGCTGAGGATGGCGAGAGCGGCAGCGTCGGTCAATGGGTACTCGCTGCGCGAAACTTAATAGTTATAGGGGAAGGTTAGTCTGACGACACCGCACTGGGAAGTGCAACTAGAGTAAACGAGTGGAAATGGGCTGGATGCGAGCATGTGTATTTGGATGACGGCGAGCAAAATTTTAACTTACATCCCGCGTCTTTCATCGATTTACGCATCCTATGAGAGATGTACAGCAGCCTGCCAAGGGACACATCCACCAGCATGTAGCCGGTGAGACAGATGGCGCAGAGCAAGCTTTATGAATTTCAAGTAGGCGCCATCCTAGCGCAGAAGATCGCGACGGAGGCCACACGACGGAGGTAATTCACAAGCTCAGTGCACTGGATTCAGAATATCAATAGCCATGTCCTTTGCTCCTTTAGGTCGGATTTTCTCCGACCACCTTGGAGACACCGCAGAAAACGGCAACAATGTCAATATGAAACTCAAACAGTACGGTCCTCAAGGAACCAGCAACTCTGCGTTTCCCAGCGCTGCTTCCTGATTCGAAGCGAGGCATCGGCGCGCCCATACCTGTGATAAATAATGTAACTGAGCAAGTACCCATAACTTGTTCTCTCCCACATTGATTCGAAGGCCATGCCCTTCCCTAAACTCTTCAAACGACACCGGACGACAAGTGTCATCGATGACAAGGCGAAGGCCCGCGGGCCATCCAGTCACAGCCACCTATCGGTACCAGTGCCAGAGCTCCGCCACAGTTCATCGATGCCCCAGCTTGTAGTTCATCAAAATTCCCTTCCCGTCAATGGGTTCGTTGATAGCGGGTCCGGCTTCATCGATGGAAATCGTCCTGCCGGTTACGACTACCTTCATATTTCGGTACCGGCGGACTCCAAATTACTCCCACCAACCCCGACGTCTCCAGAAACCAGCCCAGCACGCTCCGAGGTCTCCGACGACATGGGACTCGGAGGGATGTGGCACGGTATCAACGATCGGGATGCAAATATTTCAAAGACAGAAAAAATAATAAACAAAATCAGCGACACTGCGAGTGCGTGTAGTTATTTTCTTCTTCACTCGTTCTCATTCTCACCGATACTTTCCAGATGGTGCAGTCAATGTAGGATCTTCTTCGGATGGTGTTGCTGGCCTCGTCAAGAACGTAATGGCCAGTGATGAAGCGAAGGCGATCGGGAATGCGATCCTCGAAGAGGTTCCTGCCATTATGAGCGCTCTGGAAACTTTGACAGAAATCCATCCATTTCTCAAGGGTTCGTTCTATCATTATTTTCTAATTATTCAGCTAATGTGGGCCCTCGCAGCTGCCTATCTTCCATTCAAACTCATTTATCATGCTTTACATACTGTTGAATCACTAACCGAACTTGGTTTAGAGAGGTCGAGCGTCGGGAGAACGACCATAAACGGACCACTCTCTTCAAGAAGATCAAGGATGTCATGCTTGTTTTGTTGGAGTACGTTTTCATGGTTGAGCTGCGTTGAATACTAACAAGAATCACCAGGCTGAAAGGCATCGGGAAGGATGATCAGCGCACCACTCCCGAGGGCAAACCGATGCTCAGCCGCCTTGGAATGATCTGCAAGGACATGAAGAAGGACATCGAGGATTGTTACAACGGTAGGAGTTCAAGTCGACTTGATTCATGGACGACTTTGACTATATTCCATTCCGCAGTACTCAATGCCCAGGAAAAGCGATCTGTTGGGATCAAGTTCCTTAAGGCGTCTATGTGGAATAAGGAATTGGCTTCATACGCCACTCGTTTCACGAACAGACGCGCGGACCTCACCTTCGCCCTCAGCATGCGGAGCGTCGTTACCATGGAGGAGATGAATTCAAAGTGCGTCTTTGCGTTGAAAACCCCGAATATTCTCTGACTGGATTCTATTGGACAGTATGAAAAAGTGCGCCCAATATCCTTTCATTTTTTCAGGCTCTTAATTGCTTTGCAGGATGATGGAGATGTTTTCGACGGTGATGTCGCCACAGGAGCGCGAGATGGGACGTTGGATCAGCCAGAATGGGGGTAAAGAGGCCGTACTGAAGTCGGAAGAGAAATGCGCCGAGATGATCAAGTTCGAGGCGGCGCTGGCGACTGACAGCCCCGCAGGACATGCAGATAAGGGGAGACCCGTGTCTGGCGAGGAAGCTAAAAAGAATGAGGCCAAGGCGATCGCAGCTCTGCGAAAGGAATATCGCGAGGATATTCAGGGCATCATTCAGGAGAACATGGAAGGCTTTTCGAAGCGCTTTGAGATGGGTTTGGACGATCTGGGCAAGGAGCTCGGGAATAAAATCCAGCATCAGGGAGATCGACTGATCAAGTACCTCCAAGGCGGCCCGCATCAGCGGATTAAGGACAAGGTATTCACTTCGCGCCGTGTCTTCTACACAGCTCATTCACATTGTCAGATGGTCTTCCACGTCTGGAAAGACCAGGCAAGTGGCAACCTTTTTGGCTCCATATATTATCTGATCCTCCGCAGGGATGGAGAGGGAGTGCGAAGACGCGACCGCTGGTCCTCGCGCTGCGCGATTACTTCGTCGAGCGGGTCGAGCACAGCAAACTGCCCCCAGTGTCAGAAGAACTGGTCCGAAAACGTCCAGTCTCTTCAGTGCCGAAACAAGAAGAAGAAGACGACAACGACGATGATCCCGAGACGGATATCGGTGTTCCATTGCCCGACAGTTGGATGACCGCGTATCTACAGGTCAAGCGCCTACGCTATCTCCAACGTAGGTCACATATACCCTCGTCGCTTTTCACTCACTCTTCGATCTAGAGGCGTTGGATCCTGACTCCTCCGGATTTACCACGATATCCGAGATCAATGCGTTTACGTATGCGCGTCCCGAGGATTGGAGGTAAATCCCCAACTCATTTGACGAACTATGAGTTATCACTCACCCTTTCCAGTTTTCCGCGCTGGGTTTCATATTGGTGCATTGGTTGGCAAATCTATGCGACAAAGTACTGCTTGGAGATCGAAGAGCTGTTTGCGCAAATGATGTTGCTGAAATTCGAAATCGGGGTCCGGATGCCGGGGAACAAACGCTATGTCAACGAGTACATCGAGGGATGCTGGCAGCATGTTACGGCGTTCACGTCCGCGGTTGAGCGGTACGACTCCCCGCCTCCATGGCTAGAGGAGAAATTTGCTGGGTACGCCCAGTTGCAAGAGAGCATTCTGAAGGAACGCTTGGCGAAGATTCAATACGATATCGACGCTGTAGAGACTGTGTCTTTGATCCTCCGCGGCGACCGCATCGAAGGGGTAAGCGTCTGTTGTCTGGTCCTTAATTTGACGTTAATTTCCTGGTCCAGTCGATCTTCATACTTTTAGCATTGCTCCTTAGGAGGCACGTGGCCAAGATGCACCTCTGTCTAAAGCAGGAGGTCGATTCCCAGGAGCTCTGGGATGACATGGATACAGTTACTTGGGTCGTCGACGCAGTATGGAGACGATTCATGGAGTTGAAAGGTGCGCGCGCTGCCATATATATCCCTTGTCGGCCGTTAAACACCCGCGTCGCAGAACAATTCCAGCATCAAGGAATTGCCGATCTAAAACAAGTATTCGAGGGGCTGTCTTGCGGACTGGTGCGCCTTTGGTTTAGCGTGTCTTGAACATGACCTCGTAAATATTTACAGTTTAAAAATTATTGGGATTGGCAAAGCTGGCTCCAGCCGAAATATTTCATGGATAACGACATGACGCCGTGGAGTTCCGTCAGCACTATCCGCGAGTTGGATCCATCTGAGTTGACCGATGGCCTCCTGGCGTACACGGGTTCCAAAAAACCAGACCATCCCTCATCAGACGCAACTCCAGACCCGTCAAGGTCGGTTCTTGCTCAAAATCTTGGAAATGGTCTGCTGAAATCGGTCTCTATCTGCAGCCCTCCTGTCGCAGACGCCTCTGAGACTGAGACTGCACAGACTGAAAAGCCACTGAGGTAATTATTCACCTTTGATCTTATTCGCACATTAAACGGGTTCGTCTATAGCCCGACTCCGATCGTAGAAGCTCTCTCTACCGATGAAATGTCGGTGGCACCTTCAGGGTGACCATCCTGTTGAATTCTCTGGCGATTTCGCTGACTCTCTTTGATTTCATTTAGTCCCGTTTTAGCCAAGCCCTCCGACGCGGAGATGTCCATGTGCGCGACACATCCTCCCTAATGAACCCCATACTGACCTTCTGTACTTATCTAGCACGGGCACCTGGTATGGCTGGCACTGGACCGACACCCAAAAGCCTTTCTTAGCCATGTCTAGCATCAATTTCAAGTGCGGGGACAGGACGCCAGACTCTGAAACCGAGACGGGTATCTCCGGCGACGGTGTCTCCGTCAACGATTTACTCTTCACGCTTCACGGGACTCTCAACTCGGCCGGCCAGCCCGCGGGCGGCTTCGCCCTCACTTTCCAGCGCATCTACGCCGACGACGGGACGTGGATCGATTACACCGGCACGTTCCAACCTGAGCGAGACATCATGACGGGAACATTCGAGCGCGCAATGGCGAGCGGGTCGTTTTTGTTCAAGAAGGTCCCAGACTCTGCCATCATGTGCGCGCGGCCCCTGGTTGTTTCGCAGCTCAATGCGAAAGAATTGTGGTCTTTCGCATTGAATGCGGTCGTCAATGATCTCAGAAGGAAGAAACGCGGTCCATCGTACTCGTGCGAACGCATGACCGGAACGATCAGAACCTTCTGAACGAGACCGAGCAGGTCGAGTACTCGAAGCTCCTCGCGACCTTTTCCTTCCAGCAGATGCAGGAGCTGAACAAGTTGCATGATTGGTATGATCGTTCGGGCGATCTCCAACCGTGAGCATCCCGCGAGATCACAGTATACGTCGGTTCTAATTTTTTGTCTCTTAGGAGAGGCTATGTGTGCGACGGCTGTGGAACCAGAATGGTTAGATCCAGAGTGGTGTGTTTGGACTGCGTCAGCGACGATGCTCCGACGGCCACCGTCGACTTTTGCTTCAGGCCCGAATGCATTGCATCGGAAAGCCTGCCCAGCCGACTGGACGTCACGCACCTCCCATCGCACACGATGGTGCAGCTCCGCGACCTGTTCCTGCTTAAGGATTATTACCAGACCAAAGAGCGAGCCCATTATTCTCTTAGCTCCGCGCGCGGCATCCACAAGGATCCGGTGCCGGATCCAAGTCTTTTGCCATTGCAGGATGCAACGATTGCCGTAGAGGCGAACGTCTCTAATGCCATTGTGGAGAATACCTCAACATCGACTCCGATTATCGCGCAACAAAAAGCGGCGGCGGCGGTTAGCCTTTCTCCGCTGGACACCAGTATGTCCCAAAGGCCCGTGCCGAATCCCGAAGGCGAACAGTCGCCTACCACCGCGAGCACAACTCTTTTGTCGGCTGCAGTCATGCCTATAGAGGAGACCGTCGCGGAAGATCAGACGCTCAATTGTGCCTTTTGTCATGAACGCGTCGTATCACCCTGCTGGTATTGCAATTGCTGCTACGGTTAGTGAAAGGCCAGTGATCACAGACATACTCCTTACGGGACGCTTTCCTTCTCCACAGGCGAATGGGTATGCGATCCGTGCGAGAAGTCGATCAACGAGCTAGCTCCGTGGGAGTTCCAAAAGCGCTATCGCGCCGAAATGGCGACATTGAGCGCGGACAATCTGAGCGTGCACACTGTTATGCACCCCCTCGTCCGTGTCGCGCGCGCCAGCGCTCAAGAATCAACTAAACCTGACGCAAATGACGCCTCCACCGACACCGATTCAACCAAGACGGAGGAGTCGTCCCCGATGGGACAGTGGGAGCTGCTCGAGAAGCGGATCCAGGAGCTCGTGACTGCGCGGCTCGATGCGATGAATAGCCACGTCGATAAACGCCTGGACGACGTGGATAGGCGGCTGGACGACGTTGATAGTCGGCTAACGACTGGGCTTGGTAATATCGAGCGTCTGTTGAACGTGATTGCGGCGCGGGAGGTCAAGCCGTAGTCTGAGACTTGATGATTTTCTTTGGTTGCTCCGCTTCGCTGGACCAGCCGTCATCGGCACCGCCCGCCAAAGGGATGTAGGATTTGGATTTGTCGTCGTGTGGGCGGGGAGCATGGCACATATTGTGCTCAAAACTAAAGTAGAGTTGTTGGAGCTGGAGCTGCAACCTGGCGAGCAGGATACTGTACATGTGGCTGGAACTTGTATCGCCTTTTTATATGGGTTTTGCCTGACTTATTCGTCCTTCGTGCTTTCTCAGTCAGTCAGAGATGGAAAGTTTCAGGTCGCCCAAAGCGCGCCAGTTGTGCTGTTGAGTGGGAAGATCAATGCGCTGAATGCTCACGTTGAACCGTGCTTCCAGCTTCGAAAATTTGCAGAAAGGCGGAAGAGGCTTGCGTTGAGAACTCAGACCGGCAAGGAGCGCTGCTCAGTCTTGTTGTTGTTGTAAAGCGGGGGTCCAATCGTGTCATCCTCGGCGTTTGTTTGGTCCGACTCAGCGGTCCTGGAATACATAAGACTCCGGCAAGGGGGTCCAACCATAAAAATAGCAGTCAGTTCGGGAAGAATGTGGTGAGGCATGAGCGACACGAACGACGAGCGGCTGCTCCTCCTTCTTGATCTCCATCCACAGCGCGTGGATCCTTCCTCCGACAGCGTAGTCGAAGAACAACTTCACACATCAGAACGAATAATCGAATCAGCAACACAAAAAGGAGAGACAAGAGGACGCACGTCTCCTCAACAGTGCTCTTTATTTCGTTTTCGGCGGTGGAGAACTGAGAATTCCAGTGGCGGTTAGTCGTAAACCTCCCAGGTGAGCTAGGATTCACCGCCAAAGAGAGCTTATTCTTCGCCGCTTGGAAGAACTTACTCTTTGCGCTTCTTTTCCTTGCCTATGGTCATTCAGTCAATCTGACCACACAAGAGGCACTCACGCATGAGCTGTTGCGCGACAGCAATTTGCAGCCTCTTGGTTCTATAGCGAGATCTTGAGATGCCACGCCAGGTATAAAGGACTGACGTGTGGCCATCGCTGCGGCGCGAGGAAGTCAAAGTCCTCGGTTCGCGGCGCTGATTCGGCCTTGCGAGGTTCATCAGCGGCGCGACGCTGAGCCATGAGGATGAAGGAAGGCGCGGGAGGCAAAGAAGGAATAGGTTCCCGTGTTGGGCGTGCTACTCGGATGGACGTATGTAACGCTATCATCGAATCGCAGACGTCAGGTCACTGGCGCAAATAAATTCCACACAAATGGATCCCAATGCCATCGGTTCCAATGAAATTGTGCTGTGTCTCTCTACAAGAAAAAAAAAAGACCAAAAATGAAGCCGACTCCGCCCGGATCGAACCGGTGACCCATGGCCGGTGCCCGCCCACACGAGGATCTTGCACCCTTCATCATCTTGAAGTTGAAGTTGATGACGCATTCCCGTGAATATTTTGATCAAGGCGCGTATGACGCGCTCCCGTGAATATTTTGATCAGACGCGTTTTTGATCCAAAATGGGCCACCTTGCGTAAAGGGTAACTAAATAAATCATTGCACTGCATCATGCGTGTAACCATTACACCATACAAGATGTGCCTTCGCTTCGCTCCGGCGTAGGTGGGTAAACTCAATAGAAAAAGAGCCAGTCAAATTGTTCGACAAACTATGCTCAATAGTCTAGTGAATAATGACATCGCCTCGAGCAGCACAGGCACGATAAGAAGCTTCCAGTTGAATGAAATAAATACCGCTCAAAGATTTGAAGCACTCGAAGAATATTATTGGACATAGTAATGAATTTATGAATATACATACATTCTACTATCAAGTTAAAGACAGAGCTCAACGACCTTCGAATGGTCGGCGCGGCATGATCTGCGGTCAATACATAACACTGAAACTGCCGTGACTGAATTGGGAGTGTTCTTTGAGCAGCACGCTTCGTGCGACGTAACTGAAACATACCTTTATGAGACGTAAATCCAGTTATCAAAGGAATGAAAGTCTGAACCCAGCTGAGTCAGAGTCGTTCCGGCACATCTAGTACCGGGGGGGAAGCATGGAAAGTCATCAGAATTCAACGTGAAAGGTATAATTACGCAACGTAGGTCTACGGCTGATGACAACGCAAATTCCACCGTTATAAAACCGAGAAAAATGAAGAAAAAACAATCTCGTATCCAGAAAATCGTAATCTGCGCAGAGCGGCCGAGAGGAGCATTTTATGGCTATTCGGAGCATTGAGGAAATTCACTGCAACAGAAATACACTTGACAGATCTCTTGTGAGCCCAATACCCATTGTCTATCGCACTGCAAATCTATTTGTAAATCAGCGGTGGAGATGATCGTTGACCTCAGACTCACAGCGCTGGCGGACTGCGAGGACACCTTAAATTCATGGGAAAGATTATAGAATGCTGGTCAGGTTCAAAGCACCAGAAAGTAGCAGCGGCGTACATACCATTTCTGTCCCACGCCGCACCTGCGGAAATTCGCGATCTTTTGCCAATTTTAAACCCAGGAGCATGGCGAAGGGAAGGGGTGTAATGTAACAGCCATAGCGCTCAGGATAGGTTAGCCGAGGCCGAGAACTTGTTCGTCTTCAATGGCTTGGACAGGACTAATCTTGCGAGGTGTTTGAACAGGTTGCGGTGCGGTTGGGCATTACATAGTTGTCCCATTGTCGGTTTTGATTAGCCGTCTGGCGGAGGGATTGATGTCTTGATGTTCACCATCGTGTTACAACAGAAAAACAGCCTTGAAAGATTGAGAGGAGGTCGGGTGTAGTTGCCTTCTCCTTGGTCTTAATGATTGCGAACTTGAACACTGTTGATCACGATCTAGGGATGTTTGAGGAAGCGGGGCAGCGGTGTTGAGGTTGTGTTCAAGGCTTGACGCTCGGGCTTGCTGTGTTGCGGAGGGCGTGATTGGACGTTAGACACTGCACGTACTGATGCGGGAGGAAAGCTTCCAGATGGAGACCTCCAGCAATGTCAGATCGGAGTTCCTTTGAGGAGTATCAGAGCTGTTCCAGAGAGGATGCAACAGAGAAACGGGACAGAATGCGACCAGTGGAGATGATGGGGGCAACAAAAGAAGGACGCAATGGAGGCCTTGCCTTTTGAGCGGATGTTAACCGGCAGATCGGGGAGGCTGAAAATAAATCGAAGTTGATGTGTCGGGCGGACTCGGAAAGCAAAAGGAAATCGAACTTCCAATCTGTGTGATCGGTGGAGCCGCTGAGAAAAATAGGGTGAATTAGGAACAGACAAACAGATACAATGTGATACGAGGGATCTGCTTAATACATGAGGTATATAGAGCCGGTGTAACAAGACACCCGCCAAGTCCTAATGACAGGTCAGGCATTATTGGGGCCTCGGCACCCGAATACGGACTTCAGTTTGGTCACTATCACACCGCTGGCATTCACAATGATAGACAGACAGGGTGTAAATTTTGTGCTGGAGGAACTTCATCTACAAAAATATCCCGCCTATCGGCGCACCTGAGGTTTATTCCTCCATTTCACTACAGAATCAAGTTAATGAGCCGAAATTACCGTCTACTCTACCTATCAAATTTCGAAACCTATTGTAGAATTGTCAAATCCACTTCCAACGATGCACTGATGGTTAGCTCTAAACTTGAATGTCCTCCGTTCTCCATCAACCTGTTGCGGATATCAAGCGCGCGAATCCACGGTCCGCACGGTCACCAATGATTTACTGACAGCTGTTGAGTCCCCAGACTGCCTTCGGAAATTATCAGTACAGGACAAGGCCGCGTCGCTATAAGGGAACGGGGACCTGGCGAGAATTTGGTGTGACCCTGAAGTTCATTTAACGAGAGAAGTTGAACTCCTAGCAGTCACGCTAGGAGTCAGAGATTTAATTGGACTTAGGTGCAAATGCGTGACGAAGGACCAGTACTCAGTGCAAAATGAGTTCAGCGTCCAGTTCGCGCCTTATCCCAGAATGCCGACTGACATGAACTTGAGGAAGAGGACGCAACCCCACGATCAAGATCACGCTATCGTGCTCAGTTCAGCGGGAGATGATAATTAGACGGAGGAGACACGGGCTGGCCGGCGCTTTCAGTGTCAATTCAGATACGCTGATCCCAAGGATGACTATGAGCTCCAGCCGAGTAGCGCCCGTGACGTTGAGCGTTCCCGATCAGTGAGGGATCGTTCATGAGAGTTCGTGAATATCCTGTGCAAACGAGCCGATTTGAAAGTTCCCTCCGCGCTGTGAAATTGGGGCTTCGAATTATAAAGTGCACTCAATTAAACATTTCTTCAACTCCAAATGACGTGCTCTGGCAAGGATGTCGCCATGCCGAGATAGGAAATAAACTTGGTGTCCTATTGACCGTCTGCAATGAATGCGACAATCATCCTGTGCGGGATGCATCGGTAACGGAGCAATTCCGGGCCAGGAAGGTGTACGCACGAGTAAAGATAGAAGAAGAACGAGAGCAGATAGAAACCAGTCTCGATGAAGCTCTCTTTCCTGTGCTTCCAGGGTACCCTTCGGAACTTCATTTCGCCTACGTCGAACAAGTGGTTTTTGTTGCGTATTCTGTTCGGATAAGAAGAGCAGGAGAAAACATCACAAATTTGCTTCCTTTTTGACATTATACGCAGCCATCGGTGCGTTGAGCATAAAGGCCATCCAGTTCCTGGAGATAAGGAATACTGACGCGAGAAAAGCTGGGGCGAGATGTTCTGGCTGGACGAAGTACGGAGGTGTTTCTGGACGGCAAATAATGAAAGCACGATCCGCGCACCTTGTTGAGTTGATTGCATAGGTCCATCTTATTGATATGGTGCTCCTCGAAGTCTGCAAAAATAATGAGCTGGAGGACACAATAAGCTGCAAAGCCAGACAAGATGTCGCGATAGCAGCGGCGATACTCACATAAAAGATATAGACAGACATCAGCGCCGCGGAACTACAGCCACTACTGCCAAAATCAGGGTTTGCTGATGCCAAAGCCGTTGTTGACTCACCTGTTCCACTCATTCTTATGGCGTACAGTATCCTATATCGTTAATGAGTGCCACGAAGTAGTCCAACAACTTGTTTTACGAGGTGATGAAGCAGGTGGAGGTGAAGAGGAGCGGACGAGAGCGCCGGCGTAATACACGCCTGGTATGAATTACCTGATTCTCATGAAACACCCTTCGACTCGAAACGATTAGGGGACGCGATCGAGGGAGGTGCGCATATCGTCCGATGGCGCACGTGAGTAGTACGTTCGGGGAATGGTGCCGATCATGGCCGATTTTTTCTTAGGCCGATTGTAGAGTCTGGATTCGGTGTTGGTGCTGCTAGGTGCTGCTAAGTATGTGTTTTGGTACTGATGCAGAGGTGCTGGATGCTACTGGAGAAAGTTGAGGGCGAATGCAGAAGAGAAAGACACGGTGGTCTGGGACTTGCCCAAAGTGGACAAAGAAATGACACATGCCTTTTGAGCCATTTCTTGGCCGTCCAAGCATAGTTTTGCCTAAACCAGAAATGCAGGTGGTAAGAGAGAAACCCAAAACCTGTGCGTCAGGAAGTCTTGGGCAAAATCCAAGTAACCTATATTGAAGCCAAAGGTTTCCCATTCAATATCGCACTTTAAACTAAAATATACAGGGAGTAACGAGCTACAGAACCCACAAAACTGGGAGTTTAGGCCATTTTTAGGTAGTTTTGACCGTTTTGCGGAAAAAATTATAGAGCAGGTTCAATCTGAATTTTCTGAGTCTTCTCATGTTGCGCCTTTCAGCTGATGGTGCATCAATATTTTTGATGTGATCGGAGTACAGAATGGTTGGGTGGATCCTTCCGTATCGCATTTTAGTTCATGCAAAAATATGGCCTCAGTCCCAACTCCCAAAATATGGCCCGGAGAAACATGTGGCATCTCTTTTGTCCACTTGGTGTAGATGTTAAATATTAGTCGACCAACGAATCAGTCACCATCTGGTCTATACTTTGGCCTGGGGGCAGAGTGAATGAACAAGCCGAAGCTAGCGGTTAGTAACGCGGTTGATGTGTGGTCTGAGTTCCACTGCAGATGGCTGCCAACAAAGACCGGACCAGATGTCGCTACTTTCTGGCACTCAATAATGCCCGTTGTCACAGCCAGTACGGGCTGGAACGCCAACTTCGCGCGTGCACTGCATTGCATAAAAGCTGGCATGGTCCACGGAATAAATCTGAGAATATTTGGAGATGTCTTTGACTGAAAGCACTCTCCAAAGTTTTTTTTTGCAAGACAGAATCCAAAAGGAAACTCACCCTCCGTCGTGGGCTCGGAATAGAATATCGGTGATATAAAGTATAGAAGTGATAAGAAACCTGTTTTCTACTGTTTTACGACATGACAAGAGCAATAAATAGCACGGCGATTTGAATCAAACCCCATAGTTCCCCGGCGGTGTAATTACTCTCCGTCTCCGTTTCATGACTTTCGTTGAGTAACGGCAATCACCTACCGATGGGCTCGGAAAATTCCGCACGTGTATTCATACCAGTTGTCCATCGGCTAGCAGTTCAAATTTTGCAATTTTACTGCTGGTAATATTGATTCGAGTGACTTCTCGGTAATCAGGAGAACATTGAACCAGGTATGCATTCACTTAGGTGCAGACTCTGCTGCTGCATGGCCAAATTCAACGCATAATGCCGCATGTCATGGGAGCAATCAGGAAATAGCTGACCATATCCCTGACAAACGCAAACGGTGGCTCCGTTTCATCACTGGGACAGCTTGCCGAGGTCAGGAACTATAGGATGGATATTCATAGTTTGGGCAGGATCTATTCGGGAGATGGATGATCGGCGACACACGAAACGTAAGTAACACAGCAATCACGGTGACTCCCACTGAGCCCACTTGGCCGCCCTAATTTATTTACGTTGAACATTGAAGTATGTACAGATTCACTTGGGTTCAGGGTCTTCCTGTCATTATCGGGATATCATTGGGTATAATTCCCCTAGCGCCTAATATTTGTGAAGTTCATTGGCGCATCCATCCAGGCACTAATAGCTAACACCGAAAATCACACAACACAAGGCAAAAGTAAAAGCCAGAAAGGAGAACGAAATCTATTTGTTTCTCCCATATTATATAATTAATACAATAACAAATTCGTGTTGCCTCGGCCAATATCCTACAACTCAACAGTTAAATGTGGTACACGACGTCATTGACCGACGTCCGTCGGTTCGGTGCGGCGTTCGTCCCGATCCTGACCTGACCTCTGTTCCATTCCTCGGTGCGTGACGTGGATGTGCCCGTCGCCGTCTGTGACTGTTCCCGCGGAACGTCTTTTACAAAACAGTCGGGCTCGTACTCATCCTCGTCTGGCGGCATTTCTATGATGACGGTCGACAGACAATCCGAGGGCACCACTCGCTGCGCACTGCCCCACGTGTGGTGCGCCCCCGTTTCGGAGTCGGATTCAGGGTGCCGTAGCGCGTGCAAGGCGCGAGTGAAGGACTGCAAGAGACGAGATGAGAAGAGAGGAAACTAGGAGGACGGAGTGGAATGCAACGCACAGGATCCATCGCAGCGAGCACCACGTATATGAGCGGGCGCGCGGCGTAGATGGTGAGGTCTGGGTATGGCCATATGGTGGTGGTCAGTGGTCGAATATACAGCAAAATTCATCAAACGTACCCGCGACGACGATCCGCCAGTTCTATGCGATCCCAGCCTTCGCTTTAATTCGTGGGTAACGATACACGGAGCAAGCAGACGTACGAGTGCTTTCTCATCGGCGTGCCTTATCTCGTGCAAGTCGAGCACGGCGGTGGAGATGCTCAGTATGCACGACACGAGCGGGTACAGCCCTATATACACATCATATAACGGTCTCAGTTTCGCCTGATATTTGACAGGAAGGAAGTGATCACCGATGCGAAAGATGATATTCCGGAACATCAGGATGGTCAAGCCCGTCTGGCGTGAAGCTTCCGACCTGTAGGTCGCACTGAGCCTCGTGTCCGCACGGAAGTCCCGAGTCCTGAACTTTCAAGAGCGTCGTGATCAGCGTTTCACCGCCTAGCAGAGGGACAAAAGCGCACCCCATGGACAATGAGATATCCGACGATGATCAGAAACGCAACAACTTCCCCGGTGGAGGTGGAGAGAATCCAGAAAGTCTGCGTGCCAATGAGCCAGCGCAACGTTTCCGCGGGATCGGTGCCGCTGTACCAGCATGAGTCGTCGACGGCCCACCTGCCCAACGCAATATTAAACTCTAGATGGCCTCATGGAAATTGAGATGTGACATGCCCGAGTTTTCTTGACGCATATGGCGGGACGTTGCATATAAGACACATGACTGCGGTCCCGAAGACGTAATATTTCTCCATCCTTTGGCCGTTGACCTTGTATACTAGCACTAATCTGGCGGAAGCTCAGTCCGCAAAAACCGGATGGTAAATCAAGGAGCTTACGGAAGATTAACCGCGATGCAGAAAAACATCCCAGCGGAGAACATCAAGCTCAGCTGTGTGAGCGGGAGGTTTTCAACATTCAGAAATCCGGCTGGGAAAGTGGACGTACATTGGTCATAAACGCCAGGAGTTCGCACCTCCAGCCGGGGTCCGCTGTCAGGGTGCCAGTCGCCAGTGCGATTCCAAAGATGACGCTGGAACCGTCAGTCACATATATAGCGGCGCAGAAGGAGACGTACTGTGCCATTAGCGCGTATACGAGGAGACGGAAACTGACCCGGTTCAAATACCGTCGGGATACTTGATTCCATGCCGCGTATCCGTAGAGGATGAGCAACGCGGCCGTTAAACTGACCCCAGGGGCTATTAGTCCCAGCACGACCAGCGAGCTGTGATTGTCTTCGTCAACGTTCTGTTCGCACCGGGAATTAGGCAGCGTACGAGGTTTTGTGTCTGGCCCGACGCGGCATGGTGGAGGAGGGAGAGGAGGAGCTGAGATAATACTTATGTACGGCAGATAATATGTTCTGCGGATACATCCGTGATGCCCATGATTGCGGTGTTACGAAGGGGATACCGGCTTTGTGGCGTGGCAGCGGAAGCAAATCCTCAACGTCGCCGATCAATCATAATTCCCGACCCTGTTCAACCCCCTGTTAGAGACAACAGAGAGAGAGAAAACGTTACATAGACGGTTTCCAAATTCTAGTTAACACACTTGAGGAACACCTCAATGTGGTGTTCTTATATCCAATGAGAACGGAATTTGCTCGTTACTTCAGGGATTACGGAGGTGGAACCATGTACGTAACGGCATTTCCTGGATAAATTTTACCGGCAACGACTGGCTAACAACCAGCAACACAAGCGGATGAGCTTTGGAATGACCGAGTTTCATTATTGCAAACACTTCAAAAAAAAAGGAGTAAGAACCCCCTCGGCGGGTCGACATCGACAGGAACTATTTCTTGCGGGGGACCGACAGGGCCATCGTGAAGCCCGTGCATCGAATACCCCCAAAGTGGGCCCTGTGGTTTTTCTGAGTTCGCCCAGTTTCTTGAGGTTGACGGCCATGCTGAATATTTTTTCGGCCGTTTTTGATGCGCTGATGCCAATGGCGACGGCGACCGCGTACCCAGTAGCTACATGAATACGATGTTGCTCAAAATGAACACTCGCTGCCATATTTATGATCAGCGGAGCGACGAGGGTCGTCAATGTAAAGAAACTGTACTTACAGAGGACCGCGAGTCTGGGATCTTTCTTTACGGCAGTGCAAATTTTCTTCCGTGTGGAGCAACCGTGAGGGTCGGCACCTTGCCGACTCAACGAGTTATTCCGCATTGATTCCAGAAATACGATCCCACCAAGCATGAACTGGGTTTCAAGGGGTCGCAGACCGTCAAAGCCGGCGCCAGCCTTCGCGCAGGTTCCTAGTTTGGCGTTGGTGTACATTTTCGAATTTTCCGTGCAAATTGAAAGTAGCGCACCACTGGAATGAGGCTGAGCAGGAGTTCGAAAAGTTGTGTAACCTTTTTGTTTGCCCTAGACTTCGGCTCACTTTGCTTCGGCGCGATGGCGTCAAGTACAGTGAAGATCAAATCCGTGATCATTGGAGCGCACTCGAGGATGGTGTGCGAGAGAGTCGAAATGAGAAGTGGAAAAAGTTGGGGGAGTCAAAGAACGAGCACCAGGCGAGGGTTCATCTACGTTGCAAACGAATTATGTAGAAGCTGCGCTTCGGATTCGAAGTCGTTCAGAGGAAGACCGCGTTCGGCTGGCAGCGGTCGCACCTGCGCCGGAGCATCCATCCCAACCCAAAATGAAAGTCTCAATGGAACCGCCGAATATCGAGTGCGCGCGGGGCCGTGCCACAGACGAGGCCGCAAGGGGGCTGCGGGCATGGTGAGGATCAAGAATGATGATGTTTCACGGAGGTTGGCGGAAGAATAGCGCGGTGGCGGGTTCCTGAAAACCAACATGTTCACGCTACTCATATGCGGTGTCACGGTGGCGTAGTTTCCAGATATAGTTGAGGGCCTTGAGCTACGGAGGCGATAATAGGAGAAATATACGTCAGATTTGAAGATGGAATCGAAAATATACGCACCGCTACATTGAAACCCTAAATATAGGACCGCGACTCCGAGTGGACGAAAAGGCGTCAAGAGGGAGCAGCGGAACTGGACTTGATATCAGAGGAAGAGCTCAATATGGTGTTTTATCGCTGTAACCTGCACAATCTCGACCTCATAATGAGGCAAGTGATTGGATTCCTCACTACACCCTGCTTCGGGACAGAGAAGTGTTCAGTGTTTCATGCTCGAAAAAATGCAGGGAAGATGATGAAGCCTGGGATTTAGATTTGAACTGACGGTACCTTCCTCCGTTGTGACCAGCGAGGATAAAGCCAGCACGTGAAATCAAGAATCATGACGGAATATACAAATTTAAGCCAAATCTATGAAATAATCTGGAAAGTCGGTGATGAGAGGGTGATTTTCCAGGCAACAAAGAGAGTTACCTTTGGTCTCCCCGACACGACGTCTGTGAACCAATGATTCTGCGGCAAACCAATAATCCGAACCTCCGCGGGCACTCCTCTCCCAGTCCAGCACAAAGTCCTGAATGTGAACCATCACGAATCGTGGATCCTGGATAAGCGCCTCCTCAGTAAATCGAGGTGGCTTGATATTTGCACGAATGGCATGTAGATCGCTCTGCGGCAACCAAACGATGACAAGCACTTGTAGTCTCCGGCAACTCTTCAGCGCCCGCTCGCAAATGGAGCTCCGAATATGGTGGCGGAAGGAAAGATGCGTGAGCTGGGGCATTTGCTCGAGGCCGGACCACGAGTCCCAGTCCTTGTAGGCCCAATCGAAAGCGTCGAGATGGGTGATCCGTTCGAAGAGGGAGTGGGAGAAATTGACCGGCCCGGAGGGGGAAAACAGGATGTGGAGAAAGCAAGAGATTCGCTGTAATGGTAAA
Source organism: Mycena leptocephala (assembly GCA_029378395.1). Taxonomy (NCBI): domain Eukaryota; kingdom Fungi; phylum Basidiomycota; class Agaricomycetes; order Agaricales; family Mycenaceae; genus Mycena; species Mycena leptocephala. The sequence goes on along the minus strand of JARJLF010000252.1, from coordinate 107,669 downwards.
GCGGCAAGGATCTGCAAAAGGCCGGGCTGTGTGGTGGCAGAAGAGAATGCTAAATGGGTCGTGCCATCGCAGAGAGTAAGGAATTCGGTAAGAAATCCCATCCATATGGCGTCCGTAAAATATAAATGCCGAACATGCTCGCGCAACAAGAACCTGCTGCGAGTTGTCTGCATTGTGGAATGTACGGCAGACCAGTGGTGACGATGACTCTCCTTGGACGACGAAATCAACAGCGCTCGATAAATGAGGGGTTCAATCCTGCGGGTTCCATCAGCTAGCTCGACTTCAGGCCACTAATGACCGTGCGATACCAGATTTTCACGCGGCGCGCCACCCGAAGGAGAGCCGACATGGCCTCCGGGTGCAAGAAAGCCGCAGTCTCAAATATGAGCCTCTCCAGTTCCGGGGGGAGCATACCACTCAGCGAGGACATGATTGGTGAATGTGTTCTTGATCGCTAAGGGCAAAGGAGTCAGCAGTGGCTGTGCCCGTCTCGATCCAATCAATGGTTCGACATTGGCCGCCGAGGGCCAAGATGCCGTATCTCATAGGTCTCAAAGAGTATTGACACTGACCAATATTTTGAATGCATACCTGCGGTGTTCAAACTTCTGAACTGGTCCGTTTCATACCGTTTGCATTCGCAACCATATCAACGATCCTCAAACTTCATTTCATGGTAAGGGAGGACCTGGGAGGTCTATGGCGAATGCACTAAAAAATTGGATTTCATGATCTACCGGGCCAAATTAGGAGAGAAAATTGCCAACAACCATTTTCCACAAATCCTCAATTGATTCGGAGGTACAGGCAAGGGCCAGCTGTGGGAGCCAAACGGCAAACACGGGATGGCGTTGGCAAATTCCGTGGAAGATTTGTGTGCGGATTTTCATCTGTACAGATGAGTGACATCACCCGGATATTATCCGGATGAGGCCGGTCCCTACACCAATGACGAGTACATTTTGACATTTGTCCTCTCTCCTTGGACCTCGGACTGCGCCGCGGTGCCGTTCTAATGGCGATGTTGTTTTTGCTTTCCGACTGAATCGCCGCTTTTAACTTCCTCTTCAGTTTTTGTCCAGTGCCGAAGCGGGCGCTCACGCATTACATGCAGGCTTCGATTTTGTGAAGCAGGCTCATCTGGCATTTGAACCACAGGTATGAATTTTCTTTCCCGAAATTCCTGGGCGGCTCATCACATGTCCGCCCAGGCCGTCCCGAACTCAATGACAACACAGCACCGATCTCCTTATTGAGCCCGAAGCACCACCCTGGCGTTTTCTTCTCGTCAATCCGCTGACCGGGTTCGAATGGGGGGTCAAACCTGCCGAGTGCTCAACGAGGGCCCACAAAATAAATAATGTGTTCGAACAACCAGCCGAAATCCTGGCCAGGCTCCGCTCACATCATTACTCACTCTCTGTTTCTGCACCTTTTTTTTCCTACTTGCTGGCTGTCAGACTCGGCGGGAGAACATCAATTCTTTGTTATTAGATCTAAAGCTGTTGACTGCACGGCCATGGATTTGATAGTTCCCTGCCTTTATAAACGACCGGCAGGCCAGTCTATTACACCCTGCTGTTAGCATGTTCACCAAGAGCAACATCGCGGCAGTGACTCTCTTGCTCTCCCTCCTCATCCACGGTGAGAGTCTAGATCCCGGGCATGTCCTGAGACTCACAGAGCCTGCAGTATCCGCGCAGACACTTTACACCGTCTCGGCGGGAACACTTTTCAATCCGTGGGCCAACGCAACCATCACGATCTCCGCAATTGGCACCGGTGCAGACGGGGGAACTACATATGTGGAAGTCGCCACGGCTGCCAAGCTTCTATATCACCCAGGAGTCTGGGAGCCCTACACCGGTGACAGTGGAAGTCGAGCCGTTCAATGGTGGTCTTCTCCTCAGCGCGCTGAATCTTTCACTGACCTCTTGCCCGCCAGCTACGTTTGTCGCTGATGCGTCCGGCTTCCGTGAAAGTGCAGGATTCCGGCGGCAGCGGGCGGAGACTTGCACTTCGGTGCGGACGCGCGCGGCACTGCGTCGAAAGTGCCGTTTGAACAACAACCATCGTTGCGACCTTTTCGGGCCCGTCGTCGCATTCTACACATTGATCCGAGCACACCCACCGCTCGTTGACCTCTTCCAGCGGCAGCCCTCCCAAACTGCACACAAACGGAGCATCACAGCACACGACCGTCCCATTTTATGGTGTTGCAGCCCTCGTACTGGGCTCCCTCTTCCATCTCCTGTGAGCCAGTGGTTTTAAATACATACCTTGTCCATCCACTTCAGTCTTGGGGTGTGCCTGATCATTACTCCTCGCTGTTAATCATTGAAATGTAGGAGTATGAATCTCCGTACCGTATTGAAAGGCGGAACCATGAGACAATTTTTGTTACGGAGTCCAAACAGAGACGTGCAGGACAGAATAGCAACTGTCAAAGGAGCAAGGCTTTGAACAGTGTTCCGGTCGCGGTCCTCCCATTTTTTAGCCGTAGAACTGCGTAGATTGCTTGCAGATTTAGTAGCACAGAGACTAATGGATGCCCCTGGGCCTTTACATGTCTGACTAATCCTCATCCCCGAAAAGGCGCTCCCCAAATCATTGAAGCCCAGACGGATGACCTGGACAATAATGATAGCGAAAAGCAAATGCTGAGCGGGTTGGGGCCACGTAGTGAAGGACCAAGTTGTACCCCACGTAGAAAGACACAACAAGATGCCGCGCGCATTGAGCAGTATCGAGCGCGCAGCGGCGCGGCAGCAGAACGCTCACGACAGCTTTCATGCGAACACCACTGATGATGATCATGATTCGAATCCTTGATGCGGCTGTGTTTTGATTCGGCCCGAATCTCCGCTTTGTGATTCCATCTTTTTCTTCCTTTCGAACGACGATGAGCGGATTAGAGGACCAGTTCATGGATATGCTCGTGGGTCTAGCACTCACCTGGTGAGCATCCTAGGACTTCTTGGCTCCTTTTGACCTCCCAAATAGTCGGCAGGGTGACAAGCTTTTTGATGCTGGCAAAATTGCAGCCGCAAAAGCAAAGTATTATCAAGAAGCAAAGAAGATCGTGGGTTCGACTTTTCATCTGCCGTCCATCCCCGGCGAGGGCGAGACGGTGTTATTCCTCCGTCTATACTGGCTTGAATCCTCTGGAGAGCACTAATCTAGCGGGATGCTGCCTTGGAATGGCAAAGTGCTTGGCCCACGAGAAACAAGTGGAAATGGCAAGACCCGTGATATTTGTCAGTTCTCGTCTCATTGTGTTTCTGTTTAGGCTCTCGCATGGCTGGAAGAGGTAAACAGCTTATATCGCTGCACCTATTTCTTCGCGAAGGATCCGTTATATGGTCAGTCGACAGCTTTTTCTCGCTCTACCTTCTGCTCATGAAACCCGCAAGATTGGATGGATTTCACTTTCGGTGTGTCGGAGACGAAGGTGTTTCGTGCGCGTGCGCTTTGTCTTGCATCGGATCTTTTCTTGTCGCTTGGGAATACAGGAACGGGAACGACTCGCCGCATACTGCAGCCACCACCCTCCAACCCTTGAGCGAGGAGTTGAATAATATTGTCGATTTTCACCGTCTTGCAGATCTCTACCAGTCCCGTCATCCGAATCCCCACACAACGCTCAACCTTGCTCGTTCGTCGGCATTGCAGACTCGGGGTTCCTGGAGGAAGCTTAACGTTGCGAAATCGGGCGGTGTGACTGACGGACGAGAAAATTTCGCCTGTTTCATTTGGCATAGTGGGTGCGCAACTAATTTACGATGCCCCCATCAAACTCACCTTTCAAGGTCGTTTTACGTCGCTGGTGGACGGAAAACCTCGTTTGGCCCATGGTATCGAGATCTTTGGGTCCTTGATCTTAACACCCGCGATGCGTGGCGCAAACTACCGGATTATCCACGCGGTACAGGCGAGACCGGTATGTTCACGGGCTGGAACATGATCGTCCACAACAACACTGCGATCCTTTTCACTGGGCGACCTACAGTCGACGTCTTTGATCTCGTCCACGAAACCTGGACCTCCTTCAAGACCACCTACTCGCCCACCGCCGCCGACATCCAAGCCGGAGTCCAGAACGGCTGGCCGTATCCGAGGGAGCTTTGTTCCGATTCCACCATGCAGATCGCGCACAACAAGCTCTACGTCTTTGGCGGCGAGCACGGCACGACGAGTGTCGGGTGCAACCTTTTCATGGAGCTCGATCTCGCGACGCGAAGGTGGCGCGGCTCACGGGGTATGTACGCGCGCCGCCGCACGCCGACTACACCTGCCCGGGGCCGCGAAAGAGCGCGTCGAGCTGGGTGAGCCCGGACAAGAAGCGCATTTTCGTTATGTTCGGGCAGGCTGATCGTCAAGGGGCGAGTTTGAAGAAAGAGCTGCACGGCTCGACAGAGGCGTTTGGGTACGAGGATATGTGGAGCTGGAGTATCGGGGAGGAGCGCTGGCGCCGGGAGCGCATGTCTGGCAACCCGCCCTGCGCGCGGACCGAAATGGCGTGTGCTTATGTATGCTCTTCGCCGTCCTCCTGTTAGGCGTACATACTGACCACATCCAGAACGAGAAGCTCCAGAAGACGATCGTTTTCGGCGGGTACCACCCCTCACTCCCGACCATGGTCCTCGAACAGCACGTGCAGTTCATCTATTCCTATTTCGCAGATACATTCGTGTACGACATGACGCCCGCGGTCCCCACGAACCCAGAGCCAACCCTGTCCGCGCCGAAGTGGAAACAGGTCCTGACGCACGGGTTCCCAACGTATCGGTGCCAGGCGCAAATTGCCTGCGATCCGGATACCGGCAGGACGTACATGTTTGGCGGGTGGACCAATAACCAGTACATCCCCACCCGCACGAAGCTCTTTTCGCGCAGTTTCGGCGACCTGTGGGAGCTAAGAATCGACGAACCCGGTGGGCATTTCGAGGAGGTGGACGTTGAGGATGAGGCGCGCAGCGCGAAAGCGGGACCATGGCAGAGGTGCTTCTCGTGCGGCGCCGCGGGCCCGTGGAAGAAATGCGGTGGTGCGTCATGCTTATCGGACACGTACCTTCATCTCATTTTCACTTGTTTTTGCAGGTAGCTGCAAGGGACGCGTTTTCTTTTGTGGGGGGTCGTGTCTGAAGGACGGCTGGAAGGAGCACAAGGAAATGCACAAGTGTGGGAAGGCGTAGGTTGTCCCAACGTCCCACCTTGGACCGTTTATTCTGCTCGGTCAGTCGTGTTCATGAAGCTACCAAGTTAGGGGGGTCCCCGAATTACACAACGTCATAATCCAATGAGTCGGAAACCAAGTCCCGCTGCATGAAAACAAGGGACACTAGTGTCGTTTCGATCATACGCTTGAAATTTAAATCAGTAATTGATGCGCCATCAATCCCGCCATCAAACACAAAAAAGGAGCAAGTCGGTGTCTCTTGTAATCATCTCCTCCTGCCAACTGCCGCTGCCCGGGTCTATTTGAATAACCTCCCGATTATTGCGAGGCCACAAAACCTCGGTCCGCAGTGTTGCCCTTGACGCCGGCTCTGACGGGTTCCAAAGACAATTAAAACCGCCTTAACTCATCGTCTATAGAAAGACTTGCACCGCCTCCAGAAGAACCCTCTTGGTCACTGGCATGAATCCACGCCGTCCGGGATGTCCGGATTCTTCCCCTATTCCACGGGTTTGAACGCCGAACTGAGGCTCCGCGTACAGATGGCTTTGGACCCGAAAAAAAAAGACGGCCCAGGTCACGAACTGCGCGCTGTGCTGCTGATCTGTCCGGCTGCAGTTGCTAGCCTGCGACAGCCGAAACTATCCTGAGTCTTGTCTATTCAGTGATAGTGATAGTGATAGTAGTAGCGGACAGCTGCCAGACAGAAGTATGATTCATAGTGGCGTAAATATGTAAGGCGACATCGCCTCGTTTTTTTGAGTCCGACACTGAATCCCTCTAAATCCCCCCTTTGCATGTTAGTCCGTTCTCGCGTAGACTGTAAGTCGCATCACCCCGGCTCCGATGGCATGCTCACATTCTATGCAGATTTTCTTATTCTCTGGCTCCTCATTACCTCCGTGGATCACGCATCTGCCTCAGTCGACTTCCCTAAATGTTTTGCTGAAATCAACCACGGGTCTCATGGAACGACGGGGGGAAGAGACAACCATGGAAATCCTGTTGCCGATATCACCAAAGCCACGGCCATCACATACAATCTGTGTATCCAAGCGTGCGGCTCAGGCTGCGCCGCATTTTCGTGGACATTGTTCAGTCCCCAGTTTTCAGCGTGGCTTCTGCCATGGCCTGCGTTAGTTCTGCAGTTTCCCTTTGGGAGTAGCTTGCAGTGGGATGATTGTGTTTCAATCATCCTTGCGATTGGTTCTCCGTTAGCTATAGCTCAACTTGCGTTTTCCTCCCTGGCTCTAACCACTTCATCCAGGTGCTTGGCGACGTACTCCCTTTGCTTAGCCATGCTAAACAACAAATGGGTTGCTCGACGATTCGCCAACATGAAATACCCGAATAAGTCTCATGCAGCACTCGTCCTCACAAATTTACAACAGACTCCTCTTAAAGTAACATCTGAAGGGGGACTTCTAGCCTCTCTGGTCGTTTTGCCCGAGAACGACGAATGGTGGAAAGAGCTTATGGAACGGTTGAATTATGGCAATACGTGGTCAATCGCAGGCGAGTCGTCACGAAACTACAAAATCTTTGGACCACTGACTGAATAATCCAGGTGTTACCTCGGTTCTCATGGTCGTTATTGCCTACGGCGTGACCATCGGCGATGCATTTTCAACGATCAGCACGGACCCTAATAGAAACGGTCCTGGTTTCGCCGGTGTAGGATGCATCTGGTTGTGGATGCTCCCTGTGACGATCGGTGCGCATCCACGTCTCAACCGAAAGTTCTCGTGCTCATTCAGCATACAGGATATCTTCTAATATCACCCAGGTGTGATGCAGAGCGCTTAACCAAGGCCCTGAATAATGCCAACAAGAAGCACTCGTATGTCGCCCGAAACGATCGGCCAGTTCGAGCCGATTCGGTCAAAGAAATGTATGCACTCTCTTTCCACCCGCAGAGAGAACCACTGTATCATGATCAAGAGGCTACCGCCCCCATTTACAACTATGCCCGATTTTTCGCGTTCGCTCAAGTGGTCGAGGAGGTCGCTTATGCATTTCAATGCGCAACCGAGAAAGCCAACAAACGAATTACTGTTAACTCCGAATCATGGGTGAATGAGAGCGGGCCAGATCTCCACACAATCGACCCTGCGAACCGGACAGGCTCAGCGGATCAGGTGGAAATGTATTGCCCACCCTACGATCGCCGAAGTCTTTGGGGTGCTGAGGTATTCTCCAGAATGTTCAAAGCATCCTTTGCCGCTCTTGCTTTGCAATGGTGCACATCTGGCGCATCACTCTTGGTGGTTTATGCTACCCCAACTGTAGGCGAGTATTTCTGTTCATGTCTGATTTCCGCCGACCGGAATTCATTTTTAGGCCTGGGTTGCAGATCTCTCGCCTATCTCCTATACGCGACGGTGGCGACGATCATCTGGGCAATTCTCGTCGTCAGCAGTATAATTAGTCACTATGCCACGACGCACCCGGTGTCGAGATCTCCAGACGTCCCTCACCGCGCGGCTGCGCATGCGGCCATTTTCCTTCGCCGATTCGCCCAGCTGCTGGCGGTCGGCAATACTGTGTGGATCGTGACAGCGCTCCTGCTCCAATTCGCCAACTTCTTCGACAGGTGCTGGTGCAACTCCAATGTTCTTGTTCTAGGAGAATCGAGGGCGCACAATGTGATGTTCCTGGGCGCTGATGACATCGCGGCCATGCGGAGTGCCTGGATCGGTGGAGTTGTTCTAGGCGTCGGAGGGTCTGGGCTGTTCCTCGCAGTCTTCACCTTGTCTAACAATCCTCCTCTCCCGCCGTGACTGATGTTCAAATCACGGATAACATTACGGTGTTTTTTCCACTGGAAATTCAATCTAGCGTCCAGTTGATTGAAACCATGTTTCAATCATGTTGCTCAGGACCAGCTCAGGACTAAGTAGCCCGGCTGTAAGATTGGGTGTCCAATGGAGTACAGGCTTAAGCATTATAATCACCAAAAAAAAAAGAGATTTGTGAACACCTCCTAAGTTCCTACGGGAAAGATCTTCTGCGGTTGTCCAAATTTATTTGGATTTCGAGTGCCATTCAAGTTGACGCCACATATCCTGAGTCTTACCCGTACAAGGCACATAGGCGAGTTTGTCTGATCTGACCGTTCGGAGTTTGCCGTGCACTTTGTGTCGACTTTGTGTAGGTCACGTTTTCTAACACCGCGACACATGTGAAGGTGAATCTTCGATTCATTTCCTTCGTTCCACTGCGATGGCCAGTCCAGCGGCCAATTACATGCCCGACGAACTCGTCTCCGAAATTCTTACACCTTTCCTTAAACATCCTCGTTCGGAGAAAGCGCTGATAGCACCTGGCTCTGACCTGGCTACTACTCCTCATCGACCTACCTGCTCGTCTGCAAAGCATGGCTTCGCGTGTCGACGCCCCTGTTGTATAATGTTGTCATCCTCCGTACCACCGCACGTGCTGAGGCTCTCCAGGTCTCTCTCAAATCTCACCGGGAATTCGGGCTGTTTATCAAAAAAATTGCGTGCTTTGGAGATGCCATGCACACCATCTTCCAGTGCGCCCCAAACATCACGGATTTGTTCTTCACCCTATGTATTTGGGCCTCTGCAGTTGCCTCCTGCTCATCGATCCCCACCGCGTCATCGTACTTGACGCCGTCACGACTAGCCGAAGCCTAGGGAAAACAAACAAGCCGAACTTTTGAGACATTTCTCGGCCTCATTCCCAGGTGGGATGAACTGACGCGTTCTCCTTTCCGACTCTCGGAAAACTAAGCCTCACTGCAATGCAGCAAACGTTTGATTTTCCGTACATCCCCCGCTCGGAAATGAACGCCAACGCGAAACTAGAAGCCTGGCGTCGTCCTTGGCAGACTCCCCGAGCCTTGAAGCTTGAAGGCCTGTTCGTGCGCAGTGGGCTCAGATTTCCGGAATATTTTCGTCGACTCGGTAAGGTGTCAACTCTCAAGTTACTCCACATCATATTAACCACTGGGAGCTGGGATGATAAAATTCGCGCCACCGTCAAGAAAGACCCCAGACTCAAGGCCCTTGTCAAGTACGGCACCGAAGGCTCAGAAGGGTAAACTTCTTCGCTTTGACCCTCGTCGCTCCGTTGATCAGACATATTGCAGGGAACGTCCATCGAATTCAGTTCTTGTGAGCAACATCATATCGATGTAGTCGCTACCTCGGGCCGAACGCTCGCCGTTGGCATCCCTCCAAAACGGCCGAAGAAAATCTTCGGCATGGTCATCAGCCTCAAGAACCTGGACGAACTCGGAAAGGCCACAGGGCCCACTTTGGAGGTACTCGATGAACGTCTCCATGATGACCCTGTCGGTGCCTGCAACATAAGAGTTCCTGTCAGTGTCGACCCGAGCCTTTCACTTAACTCGACTGAAATGGGGTGTATGCGATCATGTCGCGTTCTCTAAACCCCCTCCCGGATTTTCTGCTCTAAACTACAGCAGTTGAGTATCCAAGGTGGATCTCCATCTGTTTTTGATATCGGCTTGTGCTCGTTCTACTTCATCCATATGCTCGCTCATTTGCCTGTTGCTTGTAGCTTCAATTTTCTCCGGCAGGTGCGTCTCCGCGACGGTACAAATGTTTCAGCCTCTACGGCATTTTTCCAATGCCATGGCGCCAAACTTCTGCACCTATGCGCACCACTTGAAATCCTCATCAAAATCAACGTGTTTCCTCCCGTTTCCACACAGCCAGTCGGCAAACAAAGTCCGTGTTTAGTATTTCGATTGGCCGAATATCACCGACTCACGAAAACTCATAGGCGCTTCCGGAAAACTTCATTGCCCGCACAATACGCTTTCCAAGATACCCCTCGACTTCAACCCCGAGGGTGTGTCTGCTTCGTTGTGCATTAATCTACTGCCACTCATGTAACAATGTTCTACGTTTTGTGTTTTTTTTAAGGCATCGTGCGAACGTACCCACCATCAAAGCGCCCTTCGAACGGCTCGAGCCGGCGAGCTTCCCCGTCCTGAAGGAAATATAAATACCTTGCATTAAGTCGGAGTGAGTTGCATTTTTTAGGAATAGTACTCTGTATAACGCACTTTAGGCGGGACCTTGGGAAGAACATCTGGATCTCACTGTCGGAGGTGCTGCGGCCCATGGGCATCACGCTTACGGATGGGGACGGCGTCGATGGAGCGGTGTCGCGCACGAGGGGTTCGGGATGCGGCCCAGGTTTGCGTGATCCTCTGGCGTGCGGCGCCTTCTTGTGTGAAATTTGAGCTATTAGGCTGCTGCTTAGAAGTCTTTGTACATGACCTATTTTCGACTGATCAGGTCCTCGTCGCCCATCTTGTCTCGACTAGTTTCACAGATGCCAAATCCCAGAATTAGGGATGCGACGAGAATGCAACGCAAAGAAAATAGACGAGACGAGATAAGCCGAGTCAGTAATTGTACGCTTCCCCAACACATTCTTATTTGTTTTCTTTCTTTTTCTTCAGCTGGAATGACAGGGACTAAACCAGGGGACCCAATCATCACGAAGCAATCTTTCTATCAAACTCATGTTCGAGATGATCTAATACTTCCTTACCTCAGCCTACCAGTTCACTGGCTTGCTTATTTGAGCACTTGTTCCGGAATGGAGGATCGTAAATCCAAAAGCAACAAGGGAGAGGTGCCGCAGTGTGCGCCACAAATACCAGCAAATTCTTTCAGTAGCTTGCCGTAGGATGCCAGATCGCATGAAATCCGATTTCCTGATTCAACTCTACGTTCCGAAGCCATACAGTGTCATACCATTCCGCTTGAGTGCATACATCACATCGAGTGGCGTCACAGTTGTTCTGCGCGCAGTCAGCAACGATGCATCCCTATAATACCAAAAATTACCGGTATCCATGCTGGGTGTACAGCGCTGCGTCGCGGATAACACCCTCGAGGAATATCTTCAGGGCGCCCCGCATATCGTCATACATCAGGTGCGAGGTTCGCTTGACGCCGCCACGGCGCGCTAGACGACGCAGCGCGGGTTTGGTGACCCCTTCAGAAATCCTATATCGTCAGTGATTGGTGCCTTCGGAGAGAGTCAAACAGACCCAGTATATTTGCACGCAGTCGCCGACGCGGATGCCGATTCCAGAACCCGCCGCAGCTTTTCCCTCCCATACTTCGGCGGGCCTTGGAGAGGCAGTTCTTCAGTACTGATTCACTGCGTTCAGACCCCCCTGTAGGCACAGGTCTGCAAGATCCCAATAGGCAGATGCGTAGGCAGACCAATGTGCCGACCCCTGCCCATCCCTGCCGTGGTTGGTCTAGGTATTCCGACCAGAATAGGCACACATAGACTGACGTAGGCCAATGAGCCTAGCTAAGCCTAGTTAGCCAAATTCAAAATCTGACATGGTTTGTACCCATCCAGCCACTCCAACCGACACCAACCTAGACCCAGGTTGGCCAAGGTTGGCCAAGATAGGCACACCACCATCAGCGAAGATCTGCCAAGGTGAGCAGACTTTGCCTTGGTAGGGATGCTAGACCAACATCGGCCAATGCCTATTAGTGTAGACCAACGTCGGCTTGAGTGGGCAACCCATAGGCGGAGATCGGCGAGAGTGGGCACATCTGTGCCTACGGGGGGGTCTGAATGCAGTGATTACCGGAAAAAAGTAGTATAAGACATACAGTCTGTTTGGTACGTGCCATGGTAGTTCGTAATTGCTAAAAGTCAGTGGGGAGGTGGTGACGGGATGGAAGGGACTCAAGATCAAACGAGTCACTGCTTTTAAGTTCGGCCGTGGTTCGCTCGGGAATAGCCGGGGACCGACAACCCGCACGGACCTCCATGGGAGTTTGTCCATATTTCACGGTCGAGAACTGAGAGCTACATACCTAGAAATTCACGGGCTCGGAGCTCCGACGCAAGCATGTGTGGAAATCAAGCATAGGGATTTCGAACATCTGGTGGTCATCCGCAGCAATTTTCGCAACGGTGCTTAAGATTTAAATTCCCATATTATAATCTTGCCAACGACGACCAACACGTCCGGTAAGGGGGGCGTCGGGATTTCTATCAACACTCAAGTCATGGGAATCTGCGCAGACTCGAATATCATCTCCTGGCGCATGAGTGCCGATATTCACTAATAGTAACCAACGCAATCGGATTGTCCTGGGAATAGATCTCTATCTCACACACGTCGAAATTCATCGTGGATGGAAGTTCGATGAATGCAAGCATCTAATAATTTGAATCCATCTTGTGTTCAACAGGAGTTATTTTTCGCATGGTGAGCGGGGAGAAAATGATAGGCGCCAGCACAACCACCGATTACATCACAGCGCCGCAATCTCCGTTGCTCTTGTTCCCAACGTCCATAGTACATAGCGCTTCGGGTTAGTCGTCAACTGGAATCATCTCAACACCTCGTCATACAACAAAGATTATTTTTCACCGGTTCCAACCTGTTGGCTTCTTCCGAGTCGTCCTGTTCTCGAGCTCTGCCGTTCCCCCTTTGATCATGAAGGCTCAGAGCGATTGTATATAGCCGTCGTGTTTCGGTGCCAGAGACAGCTCTGTGTGTACCGTACCGCATGAGGTATACGTCGAGCCATGCCGGATCATTAACGTTACTCAACGACCCTGAAAATTTTGTTGAACGGGAAACTCCACTTCTTTTAAACTCGGACTCGTGTCACAGCTTCGGGAGAAGATATGTACGTTTCAGGTACGGGAGTGGGTATAAAGCGTCGTGTGGGTGGCTAATCTTCAAGTTTCCCTAACGTAGCATATGGAGCCTACCCTTCCCCCCGCATCGGCCAGGCGTGCTACAAGTGCTTCAAGGAAGAGGACGCGGCGCTGAGCAAGTGCTCTTCCTGCAAGCGGGTTGTGTATTGCAGTACCGGTAAGTATTTCTGAATCTGCTGTGGAGGCGCGTGGTCGAGACTGAGATGCATATTTCAGCTTGTCAATCTGTGGGCCCTTCTCCCGTTTCTCTACCATTCTGTGCACTCACGCAGACCACAGACAGACTGGCCTACACACAAAGGCATCTGCAAGATCCTCAAGGCTGCACGGCATCCTGAATTCGGAGCAGGCTACGCAGGCCTCTGGGATGTGTCGAAGGATGAGAATCGCGGCAGCAGCATCGCGCTCGCCTATTCTCGCAAGCTACTGAGTTTTGTGAATCGTCAGAGGTACGCCGCGCTACAAATCCGACTCTGCCCCATCTCATGGCGTCGTTAGCGGGGTGCTCCCACTTCGAAAGGCGGACGAATATCTGATAACCCATGAACCGAAGTGTCTTGCTTGGTCCGTGATCGTGTGTGGTGCTTTAACTAAAACACTGACAATGCTCCCCACGCAGCGGGCGCCCTGCCCATGTGCGTGCCCTGACGCCCTGCCCCGAGTGCAAGACGGTGTTCTACTGCTCGCCGGGGCACTGGAACGCCGTCCACGCCGCAGACATCTCCTCGTGAGACGGCGAGCCCTCACAGTGTGTGACTAACAGAGACATCCGGGCGCACGAGATTTTCCGCACGACCGACGCGGGGAAGCAGCTCGCGGTTCGCCCGTGGGTCCCGTCTCGCATCGCAAAGAAATGGGTGCCGCTGGCATCCGAAGGGGGTGTGTCGCAGTGGGAGGAGGCATTCGGCGACGAACTGCGCAAGGAGTTCAATTTGACCGACGAGGCGCCGGTTGAGCGGTACCTCTGGTCTATGTCAGAGCCGATGTCGATGTCAATGACTATTCTCTACGCGCTGCAAGAGCTCAACGACACCGACGCGTGGACGCGGAGCGAGACATTGGTTATGCATATATTCTTCGCCATATCTCTGTTCTTCCTGTGTCGACCTTTCCCCAGGTCGTAGGCTCGTATGAAATGGAGGTGTGCCAGGCCGACGTGTTCGAAGAACTCCACCGTCTTCCGCAAGTAAAACATCTGAAGGTCAGGCCGGCGCTACCTTTCGTCCTGCAGCTTATATTCACTAACAGATCATGTTTTGTGGGCCGGAACTCATGGCACCCAATATTGTCCAACTCGTCCAAGTCACCAAGACCTTTGGCGCCAACCAATGCTGCGTGTCCGTATTCCCTTTCCTTCCTGCAATCCATCCACGTAATGACAGTCATTGTGTTACAGCGAGTGTCGCCGTCGTGATCGCACGCGCCGCCATATGTACACCCCGAGTAGGTGTCCTAACCACCCATTTTTCACTCGCCCAGCGGCAGCTCGTATGATACCAGGTTCTACCACGACTTCGTCGTCCGCCAAGGATCTCGATTCAAGAACCCTGATCTCGCCATTGCGTTCAACTCGGGGGCTTCGGAGGAGTCAATGGCGACGTGGCCCGCGACGTTCAACTGCCTCGTAACGCGCAAAATTCCGGCGGTTTTCACGGTTCGTCGACGGTCTAATATTCAAATTTGCCAGCGAATATTGATTATAGGATACTCATGTGCACCGTAACGTTTAGGCCTACAATCGTACCGAGGCGGACCAGGAAGCCACTCTCCTGCGCAAGGGCGGAGCTACACTTTGGCCGTCCCTCACTCGGAGGCGCAACCCGTGGGCAAGCCTGATCGCGAAGCCGGAGCCGGCGCGGGTGCTGGGTTTTTTCAGGAGAGCGGGTGGCTTGTGGAGGATTCAGATGATGGCGTGTATTTTTTGCAGGCTTGGATAGATGGCTTGAATTCCTGCTGGTCCTGAGACTTGTGCTATTGTTCGCGGCAGAGTAAACACGTTCAGGAAAGATCTTGTTTGGTCGTGTATGGTTGGTCTTGAACGACGCGTCGATCACGTGGTCATTCAGGCACAGCAGTTTTGGAAGGCCGTCATTGGTCCTTCTGCGAGCCGTTGAATCGTCGTAACTCACTTTGTACCGTGAGTTTGTAAACCTGATTTAAGTAAAAGCTAAAAATGTACATGTGTATTCTTCCTCTGCCCTTTCGGAGAGTTCAACGTTCTTCGCTCGTCCGCACGCTGGATTGTTTTCGTCTTAGATTTTCAAAAATTCCGACTCCGTGTAAATTTTAGTCTTGGCCGTTCTCATTTTTCTGATCAGTCATCGTCTTGGTGTGATATAATAATTTTGGCGCAGCATTATCGCTCGTAGCAGTATTTATGTAAGAGTGAGACGATCCTTGGCCTGTTACCTCATGTTCTTCATCTACTTGTACTGGTGCACCTGCCTGGCAGCCCGAAGCCTGGGGCTGATCATGTATTTTCCTCCAGCCGCTTGTAGCACGAATGAAGAGTTCAAGTTGGAATGATATTCTGACGTTGAGTTTATATCTATATCCCATGTCTACTCAATCCACGCATCAAGTATACGAGAACGCCTAGATCACCCCAGATTCGTCAACAACAAAACCCAAGCCTAAAAGAATCATCGAGTGCGATCTGGGAGCAAGACTCCAAATGTTCGATGTCGTCCCACAAAGAATAAATGATTTGTATGCGAAGCCCTGATCTGTCCAACTGTCAGTTACTAGAACACCGTAACACAACCCGGAAAGAACGCCCACCGGGTACTTTTATCCCCGTACAGCTCATACCGTTTAGTCTTACGGTCTACGTTGCGTAAAAAACAAATGTCCATTTGGAGACAAAGAGCTCATTTAAACCTTCGTACCGTCCGACTCCTCTAATCGAGCCCTTCCGTCTAGAATGCTCTCCAGGATCAACATATCTAGTCAATTTTTTTGTCGGCTTTAAAATTGGATGTTCAAAGTTGCAAGTAGATCACGGAAATTGTGAATCGGTGCGCGGAGGAGAGAACCTGATTGGTTCTATGTGGGTAGGAGATGTTTGCAAGTCCATCGAGCTCGCAGCGGCCTCGTGGAGGTTGAGCATCAGGCGACAAATCATCGCTACGGAGAGCCTAGGCACGATTAACGGCACTCGAGGACCAACATGAGCAGGATTCGTTACGAAGACGTAAATCCCGCTAGGATCCAATTGCGCCCTCCATCAATCTGTAGGCCAGATGAGTAGATATACGATGCCAGTGTGTGGTGGCTAATGAACGAACATCGGCGAGCTGTGTTATGAATCAGTCGATGCTCGTACAGGATCTTAAGTCTTAAGAACACGGACATGAAACACCAGGATATTTGCGAGATTTGCAACACATATGATTCTGAAGAGTTCGAAAATTAGTTTGAGGGAATATCCGGCGAGAGGGGATAACTGAACCCGAAATACATGGCCCCTATGAATTGTCAGGTCACAAGGAGATATCTGCGATACGCTGAAGCAGCACTTGCCATCGCGAACCAACACCAGCCAGAGAGCTCCAGAAGGAGAGGCTTCACTGCGACTGCGACGGTACCCGTCATAGAGGGTGAACCCGAGTAATATGACGTCCCCGGCCAGTCCATTGAACTGAGTGAATCGGCGTTCAAGGTAGTATGGTAATGTGAGATCACTGTGCTTCCCAAGCGACGGCGTTCCCTAAGAAAGGAATCTGAGCCAATGCTCGAACAGGAGAGGGATGTGACTCGCGGATATTTCTGACGATAACATCAGGCCAAGGTATCTAGAATAAATGAATATGCGTGCTGCGCCTTTGATGGTACACCATGACAGCTGGGTATGCTTGTCTCGTAAGAGGTTGGAGGGGGACCTTGAGGAATGGCAGCCCACTTGAGGTCTTTCGTCGTCTATCGCACGGAGTGGAGGATAAGATGCACGCACAACTCCCAGGCCAAGTAGGACTGTTGCACCAGTGGCGAGTGTAAAAATGACTCGTTTATCGAAGGAATACATCGCGAGTACTCTGAGAGTCAGCACGCCTGTGGTTAAATGAGATCGATATCGGTGCAGACGGTGGAAATCCGCTCACATCCTACGAGGAACTGTTGGGTCACCACCAAGATCTCATGCGCCGCATTCAGCTTGTAGCAACTACCGAGATCAGTTCGGATAGGGATTCTGGAGCAGGGGAATCTCCTACGTCTACGGAACTATGTAAAATTAAATGCACTGTTGCAAATACACACACCTTAGAGTCGAATGCTCCAATGTTTTGACTGATCATCGCCAAATTGCTGCAAAGACCGAAATAGCGAACGAATAAGTACCAAATAGAGCTGCGTCTAAGTCCTGCCGTCCAAATGAACGAGACCTCAGAGCCGAGGGTCAACACGTAGTCATACGACAAAATTACTGGCGCTGATGATAAGTGGCAGAATGATATAGCAATGGAGTCCTGACCAATCCCAGCCAACAAGAAACAACGGTTAATATAACTAAAGAGTGGATGAACAAAGAGGAGGAGGATATGATGGGGTGAAACGTACTCGTCCTGTGCGTCGATTAGGAGCAGATCTTCCATGGCGGGAAGCAAGAGAACTGCAGTGGGCAGAGATTATACATCTCCGTTATATATGAACGATATGCAATCTGGGATATTCAGTTGCCATGACCATAAGACGAGAATAATCAGGAATGATGCACGATGAAAAATGTTGGATCATTATGAATCGTGCATGAGATTACACCGCTGGCATCAGCGATGTCAACGGAATTAATTTTCTCTTGCTAATTCTATTGCATGCATGACGTACTTACAAGCGTGAAACGAACATATTGCAACCATAATGAATGAGCGACAAGACATCAGAATGTGAGGGGAAATGAAACATACCGTGGGGAACGACAGAGCATGACCGCGAACTTGTGAGGACAGTCGCCCAACAACGAGTGAGAAATGTACCAGATTGAAAATGACAACCATGGGAAATGAAAGTGAGCCAAAGCAAAGGCGAAGGAAGATGGGTGGTGTAGAGATGCGGAAGTGCTTATATGCTACGAGTGGAGCGCCACACTGCGCCGTTGCGATCTGGCGCCGTTAAGAGATGGCGCCGCGGTGTTCTGTGCCTTGTTGCATTGTACCACTTCGATCCCGAGCGCTCGATATTTACGTGTCGAAATACGGTCGCTGCAGTCATAGGAACTTCCATTGAATCCAATAGCTACGCAGACAGTCTTGACGCCGTATCGCGTGTTGGTTGTTACAGACGTTCCAACCTCTGGGGTCGATTCCGTCGGTGGCGGCGGCGATGGTGAGAAAATTCCTGCCTGGCATACGGATGGGAACTGGGAGCGGTCGTTAACGGCGACATTAATTTCGTGACAGACGAGGAATCCTCGGGCACGGCGAGCCGAAGCTTGGACTTGAGGGTAAGTTTTCTCAACTTCGATGATCTAGGATGTTTTCAACTTCAAACTGTGACCTACAACCCTACCGCGCCTCTCGTATTTCGCCGGCCATGTTCAACTATCAGAAACTCCGCTGCGAAGGTGTGTGTTGAGAGTCAGAATTCCATCAACTCACCGTATCTTCGGCCTCGAATAAAATCACAGAGAAGCAAAACTCACCTCACACATCCACAACATCACTTTTAAAGCCACATTTTCGGGTCAAAATTGAGCTGGACGCGCTATATATCCCGACCCGGGCTCGAGGCCGGGGCGCGGGTCGTCTAAAATTTTGAGCCCGATTTCGGGTCCAATTCACATATAGGAATCAACGTTTTTGAGATTAAGAAAGACGGCGCCGAACCCTACTATTCTACTCTTTATAGAATTACGTTCTGTCCGAAGCCTTTAAACTCCGCTCGGACGTTTCCGACGGCTGTGGAAGTGCGACTCAACACGCTCGTCGCCTTCGGGCTTCGGACCGGTTGCACGCGCCAACCAAACTCGGCAACACAACGCGCCAAGTTTTTGTTTTATTGTTCCACCCCGTCCTTCTATCACATTTTATTACTAAACACAATTTTTCCACCATCTTTCTCGCAAATTTAGTTGGCAGCTGCGCATCCAAAGTTCCACGCATTCCACTACCACGTCAAGTTCAACCTTATTTCGAGATATATTTCTGGACCACGCACAAGATACCTTTTATTGGGCTTTTTTACATCACTACACATTCTTATACTTACCTACTTCGATTCTACACAGACATTTCATTCTGTCCTCTACGTACTGCCAATGCGAAGAGTTGAGCCCGAGTCTTCGGCCTTCTCGGACTACGCCGGGGATCGAGCTGACCGTGGCTTGGGCAACCACGTGTCAACGTCTTTGCGGGGGACGTGCTCTCCCTATGACGTCTTTGCGTAGCTCCTGGATTGCTTGTTTGGCAAAGGTTCTACTTTAGCTGAGGCTTTACAATGGACTCAATTACATACGGGGATTGTGTTATTTGTTTGTACCAGACTCATCGTTACGTTACCTTCTTCCTTTGTCTCTTACCGCCACGTCAATCTACACATTCATTCGGATTTCTTGTGTCTGACCCCGAAGATTCATCCCAAACTGAGCTGAGTATTTCTTTACTTTGTTTTACTGACTATCTTTTATCTAGGGCTCTTGTAGTGATTGCGCGAGCGGGGATAGTCGCTGCACGACTCGGCGCCCATACTGGCACGACCTGGACACACCCTCTGTCTACCTACGGACAACCCTTTTCTTCGACACGGCTCTCGAGGCTCCGCTGCTCGACTCAGACTGTGGTGACTCTGGTCAACCGAGGCGAAGTGCCGGGGCGCTCTTGTGCTAAAATTAACTAGACGGCGTATAAAAACCGGCACCGGGACCGTAGTAGCCTTCACTGCTGTACTCGATCCTCCAATTGTGGGGTCGATTCCTCATACTAAGGCACCCTCTAACTCTATGCATTGATTCAAGTCTAATTCTACACTCAAAGGCAATTCGCGCACTCTATTGAAACATTCCACTTAAAGGCTCTTCAAGTGCCATGTACGTATCTGTGCTCCTTCTTCTCCTTGTTGTATCTTCGGTGAGCCTGGACTGTGTCCATCAACCCACTGCGTCCTGGCATAAAAGGTTGTCACTGCATTCAGACCCCCCATAGGCACAGATGTGCCCACCTTCACCGATCCCCGCCTACGGACTGCCCACCCAAGCCGACGTTGGTCTACCCTAATAGGCATTGGCCGACGTTGGTCTAGCATCCCTACCAAGGCAAAGCCTGCCCACCTTGGTAGATCTTCACCGACAGTGGTGTGTCTATCTTGGCCAACCTTGGTCAACCTTGGCCGACCTGGGTCTAGGTTGGTGTTGGTTGGAATGGCTGGACAGGTACAAGTCATGTCAGATATTGAATTTGGCTAACTAGGCTTAGCTAGGCTCATCTGCCCACGTGAGTCTATGTGTGCCTAATCCAGTGGGAATACCTAGACTAACCTCGGCAGGGATGGGCAGATGGATGGGCAAGGGTCAGCACACTGGTCTGCCTACACATCTGCCTATCAGGATCTGGCAGACCTGTGCCTACGGGGGGGTCTGAACGCAGTGTGTATTGAAAGTAGATCAGAGTGGCATTATAATCGTCATCCCGATGGTTGACCCACAGGTTGACCCAATCACTACGATAATCAGAGCTCCAGAATTTTCTGGCATGACTACTTTCAATCAGATTACACGTTTGCCGGCCTTAAGACTGTTACGTACACCGGCTTGACTTTGCAACTCCCATCACGGATAAACTGATGTTGGTTTAGGGCTGTAGAGGCTTTGCTCAGTAACAGATATGAAGAGCTCACTTGCATCCGTAACAGTGTGCCGAGACACAAATACCTTCATCTGTTTCTTCGCCGTGCCGATGTTGGACTCAGCGAAATTGCCTACTCGGTGGCCATTGACGACGAGAGAAAACTCCTCTTGTGGCGGACGAGTTGCGGAATAAATTCTACGCGTGTACTAGCGCCGGGGAGATTTTCAAATCACCACGGCCCTGAGGTGCGACTACATATACGGTTGGAATAGTAGAATATTTAAGTCCTGTATTCACTGCAACTACAGGGGGAAACATTTACACTACACACACATAATTTCATTGTCCCGTGTAGCGTGGTCTGTCAGCGAGAGACTACTCGTGCTTAGGTGGAAACAGTATCCACGACAAACAAGCCTGAAATTGTGTGAGGACTCGATACAATGTCAATGGACTTGGGGACATACCAACGGAGCCGGAGAAGCAGGCATTCGATCCCAACTGCGCATTGAGTTGAGTCTGGCAGTTACCATAATAACCGAGCGAAAAGTCAGTCCCCCGGGCAAATCATTTCCCGAAGCTGAAACGTACTTGTCGGAAAATATTGTCTGATGATAAGTGTCAGCCAGAGTTGCTCGTACATTTTTTACGGAAGCCAAGACGTATTCCCCGCCGGGGGGACCGTTATCCATGATGGACATGAAGCCCACGGCGTTGCTACCGAGCCCGATTTGGTGGCAGCTCTGGGTATCGGAGCCGAATACGGTCGCACCGCCGCCAGTGCACGAGCTGGTGCCGCCCGCGCTGGACTCGTAGACCATGACTTCCCAAGACTGGCCGGCTGCGCTGGCCAGCAAAGTCACTGCGGTGGTGGAGGAGAGGAGGGATTTAGTGCTGAACATGATTAGGGTTGTCGATTCTGAATCGCACTGGAGACACTCTTAGGCTTTTATACCGTTTCCTGAATTCTAGACATCATTATGAATATTCACAAATACCATTGTGCCGTGGATCCCGCGCTAACATCACCGAAAATAACGCAAAGGATGTTTCAAATATTCAAGTTGGGGCGCCACTCCAACTTCGAGAATCTAAACCAACTTCGCCTCAAGTTGGAACACGATTGAATAGCGAGATCATTATATTAGTGGGATTCGGCCAGCTGACTGACTCGCATTTCAAAACTACGCCAACAACTTCATCTAATGGCTCCTCTGGCCCAATTGTCCGCCATGGTCGAGGCATGGATTTAGGCCTCCCCCGGCCACATGGAAGGGACCGCGGGCTCTGTAGGAAACCAATTTGCGTTTGCTGTAGCCATCTATATAATCCTTGGGATCAGGCGGCAGTCAATCGAACCAGGTAAACAAGGCAGTTATGTCCACGCAAATCGAGCTGCAGGTGAGATAACTCGTGGTAATGCGCTTCGTGGCAAAGCCCACTATCTTCCACTCGCCTATCCCACAGCGTGGCATCTCTGCTCCTCCTGTGTGCAGCATGTCGCTTGCCTTGTCGCTTGCTAGTGGACTTTAATATTTTATCCAATGCAGCATCATCATGCATATTCACGAGAGCGCTCAGGCTAGAAGTTAACTTGGTAATTTATTAGGGATATAACTCTCAGGTGGCGGTTCCACGATTAATACAATGTAAAATACATGCTGTGCCGACGCTGCCGAATCGGAGACTGAATTCTCCGGACAATGCCGTCGCGGTCAGGTTGAAAGTAGGTGGTGGACGAGGTAACGGGTTCAGGAATACTACCATAATTTATGAGAGGAATAAAGGTTCTCCGGAACAATAGAGCCTTGGCTGCCTTAAGCCGTAAGTCAGCGCCGAGATTTTTTTGCGGACACCAAACAGCTGGGCAGGACTTGTTTTCTACTGTGATCTCTGAATCGGGTTTCACTTGAAGGGAGCCATTGGAATGTTGGCTCAAATGGCTTCGATAATCGCTCTTATTTCTGGTGTCATTGAGTTATCTCTGAGTCATACAGCTCATGTATGAGTGAGTACTGCCGCCCACATATGTAGTCTGATTGTAGGCCCAAAATACTTGATGTGGTCGAATTTGGAGGTTTCATGCAGTTCAGGTGCATTCCTTAAGCTCCATGTGTGATAAAAAACTCATTGACACTCTTTCCAGCAGAAAAGAGCTTACACTGACTTATTTCATCAGCCATCCATCGGCCATTAGCCATCAGTTTGCGCAACGCCAAACAGCCATCAGATGGCTCGAATGGCTGCAGCGCAAACTCTCTATTTCGGTTTCAACAAATGTTGTGTTAAAAAATATAATAAAAAAAGTGCTCTATTGAAGAGGGGTCAGGACGAGAATCTCTAAATCAAGTCCATTGGAGGTTATGTGAGCGGGGCTTTTGGGACAGTTCATTATGCAGCTCTGTCATATATTCACTGAAAAAGCGTCGCAAATGGTCCACAGAGTGTGTACCATTTAATTGGGCTAATGACTGTGTTTGCAGGTCAAATGAAGATGAATGCTTACCTTGAAGTTGAACAATCGAAGACTGCATAATTAAACCTCCTGTACTTGCATTCGGATTCTGCGAGCATGGAACACTCATCACATGTAATACCAATTTTCAACAGAGTAAGATTTAGGATTAGCTGGAAGTGGAACTCGTTGGAAGTGGACCTGGTACCTTATAAGCTTGGGCTAATATGCAAATTTGCAATCACCTTCAGGGCTTGAAAAGTCTCAGCCTTGGACAGTCAATAAATATTAATAAAAACACAAGAATTCAGTGCCAAGTGATATTCCACATTACCATCTCTTGACCGACAATGGGAGAGAACACAAAGTTGTTGAAGATATTGCGGGCAGAAAAGAAAAAGGTGCATCATGCGAGACTCGAACTCGCAACCTCCAGATTCAAAGTTTGGTACTGTGGGCATCCGAAAAAGGGGGTCCAACGATAAGAAAAAAAGATATCACCTGCAAAGTTTTTTTTCCGAGGGTCGGTAGTATGCCTTGATTATTCTTTGAGCCTTATAAAGCTACAAGTAATTTATAAAGCATGATATACAGGCATCGAGGTCGAAAATTTGCATTCTCCCTTGTTTGCGGCAACTTCGCAGTGCACTGAGAGAATGTGCACTCATTATAGCATCCAGAATATTTTTCGGCATTAATAGTAGTTCATGTAGTGAAATTCAATATTGGTAGGTTCTCGTCCAATAACCATAAACCCACATTGACCTTAGCTTGAAAGGGCATAACTCCAAGCCCTTGCCAAACAACTGCAACATGGCCGCTTATGGCAATTCTTTCCGACACAAGCCGAACTGTGGTCCAGTTTGGGTTCAGTACACTTCCCTCGCACTCAATTTTAAAGGTATGTGTCCATTTTACACCCCTGGAGGGGCTGGTCCCGGCCCCCTGCCATATTTACGGTGAAAACCTTTGACCTACAAAAGTTTTTTTCCCGGCCCCTGACCCCCCACCCCATGTTATCGTTGGACCCCCTTGCATCCGAAGCATTCGAAATTTGGCGCTTTAGGACCCACTACTAAAGATAGTGGGCAAAAGGGAGCCTCGAGATTCAGATTGAATTGCAATCGCAGTAAGAGGGAACCGAAGAGAGTAGTTATCTCTCGACCAACACCCGACTGGCAGGGTACGAGGACTGCTGGAGACACGTGTAGCTCTCCGTGCCGGATTGTTGTCGCGGCCGCAGATTTTAACCATACGGCTGTTCTTCGCTTTCCCGGTTGCCATCAAACACGCCGAGGTACGAGGTTGCCTTGTGTTGTAGCGTCTGTCTAGGAGAGACTAGTTATTCAATCCATGCACTCCAGGCATGGAAGATTTCGCCAGGGAATTTGACCCACAAGATTTTCAGATCATGGTCTTCCCATCCCTCGGACGTCTTCTCCTCAATACGCCGAAGGCGGAGCTGCACAGAACTGTATCCGACCAACATACCAAGTGGTCGCCTGCGAAAGTGGAATCCCGGCGGAAATTTAGTCAGGACAAGTCTCTGGAAATAACGTGCAGCTCCTTTACGTTGTCAACCGCAATTATATTTCAACCTGGGCACAATGAGCGTTCTCCCGGCGGTCGTTGAATCCGATTGCAATTGCAGTTGAATCCCGGCCAATTTCGTTTTTGGATGAGGCCCCAAGGAGGTGAGTGAAACAATCACATCATGACAGAGGTTTCAGTCGTTCCACGGAAGTCCCACTGTCGGAATGAGTCCCACTATCGGAGGCGAATCGCAAATCCATTATTTCAATGGTGGGATTGGGGAGTCCCATTCTCATTCGTCTTCTGCCTACTCTGGCGAAGATAAATAAGACACCGTTACGAGTGAGTCCGAAATCGAACAAAGTTGAGTCCGATTAGTGAGAGTTGGATTCCCTGCCGACTGCTAAGGTAGCGGACATACAAGTTCGGTTACCCCACGTGACTACCCAAAACGGGTGATTCTCTACGAGTATGAGTTTCCAAAGTGAAAATAAGGATTTCGGCACAACAGAACTGTGTAAATGTACTCTGAGACCTCTCCCAAATATTTTGAGGAGTTTTACTTGAGAAATGGGAGACTAGTTCCCAAATCTATGTCAATTAGTTGATTTTGGAACTAGTCCTTCATTTCTTAACCAAAACTCTTCAAAATATTTGTGAGAACTTCTAGGTCACATTCAAACAAAACTGTTGTGGCAGGATTTCCATTCCCTCCCGAGGAAAAGAGGATTTCAGGAAAGGATCTCAAAATGTCCGAAAAAGGTAGGTCACGTGGGGTAACCGAACTTGTATGTCCGCTACCTTATTAATTTTAGAACGTCACCGCCGACACCCAACATTGCCGACGATGATCGTGATTCCGTGACGCAGCCGCGGCGGACGATCCTTATGTCCCGCTCAGTTTCCTACAGTGTCGCCGTGTGGAGTTGCGGGGTACGTAGTGTTTTCAGTTGGTTTTCAGGGTACGAATTGTCTCGCCACTGACGGCGCGAACTTGAAACAATGTCGAAATCGACGCTCAAGTTACATAGCTCCGCGCGCTCTTCTGCGACGGCGCCGTCAAACTCCGAGTCTTGTGAGCTTGCGGAGTATGCGGTGTCCCGAAGATATGAATATTGTCCGACAAACACTATTATTAGTGCGATGTCCGAATTGGAGTAACTCGGTGATCGGCGGAGTGGCGATGTTTTTTTTTGTTGACGACAGACACCAAGTCGCACATGGAATGCTGGTCGGTGGTATATAACTGTGTTGACTTCCCGAGTAGAAGCAAGACAATCGTCGCACTCAGTTATCACCATGAAGTCCCTCACCCACCTCTTTCTCGGGACCATCTCCCTCCTTGCCGGCCAGACCCTGGCTGCCGACTGCTGGCACGGCAACGCTGTGGGCTACTGCGGTGGGCCCTTCCTCGCCAGCACGGACAACGCGTGGGCCGCCCGCCAGGCCTACTGCGGCAACAACCTCTGGCAGACGCAGAGCTGCTACGTGAACAACCGCGTCAGCATCGAGTTCACCAACCCCGGCGCGAATAATCAGCAGACCTGCTGGGATGCGCTGGAGAATATCATTGAGCAGTGCAAGGGCGGAGATTATGCGACCGGCCATTATGAGTATAATGGGGCATATTATACCATGTATTTCTGTGATCAGGATACTTGTGGGTCGTCTTGAGCGGGGTGTGTAGGGGTGTAGTCTCAATAGTTGTCTTGTTGGGAGTTGTATTCGGGGTTGAATGTGTACAATTGAACTGGAGATGAGACTTAACGTGCCAGTTGGATCGAGCATGAGAGTATATCTGGATGGTCGACATGGCCCGCCGCCGTACGGATCGGGGAGTAGTGAAATATGGGGTCGCCGCGTTGACAGTTCATTATTCGAGCACTATCTGTATCCCAACTCTATGGTACGAATACATACATACGCCCTGCCTCAGACACCTCGCCACATTGTCAGTCAATGGCGATCGTAATACAGTAGTTAATTCTGGGACATCAAAGCACATCACTAAATGGCCGCGTTCGTTTCATTCACCGTTCCCAATATACAGCTGTTTTCAAAAAAGAATACACCTTTTGATCGAGTGGTGCTGCTCGATTTTTGCTTACTTTTGTTTGACGGTGAGTCTAATTTTGCTCCACTGCTCCACCGGGACGACGTCCCAGCGACTGCGAAAGTTGCACCAATCTCTGCTTTTTCCCGTCGACCACTGTTCTCGTCTTCTCCCGGTAGTGCGACAGGTTTTGAGATTGCATTGAAATAATGGGAAGGGGCAGAAATCCATTTTGTATAAATACACCAAGGAAAGTTGTGGAGTCACAACACCGCGTCTGACACGATGACGCAAAAAGTGGAGCGATGGAGAGACTCGCCGCCAAACAAAGATAAGCAAAATTCGAATAGCACCACTCGATCAAAAGGTGTATTCTTTTTGAAACAGCTGTAATATGCACAGAGACACAGATCACGCACCAAGTACATTCTTCTTCTTTTTTCGGATTCATCCATCTGTCGTCAGAGGTAGTCCCTTGCGGCTCGCGGTGGAGACAGCAGGATAGTCTTCCGTGCTGCTGCCAGTGCGCGTGTTACGGATCGCATATTTTTGTGCCCACTCTGTGAGTCTAGTGCCAACAAGAGCTGTAATGGCTGATGTGCGGGGGGGGGGGGGGGGGGGGGGGGGGGGGGCACTGTACAGCACACATTTGTGGCGAGGGAATTCAGTTGGAAATATGCAGGTCGGAGTCCGTGCTCGCGACTGCCTACGTGCCTGAGCAATATGGCAGCGCAGAGGATTACCGCAGCGACCGCGAAGAATATAGCCATGGCCCGAAGGCCCCCATGCGATCTATTCCCTACAGTCTATTAGTATCAATCGGATGCCACCGGGCGGATCAGGCCTCACGCGGCGGACGTGGGTTGCGCCGCACTGAGATTCAGGGTTATGTGATTTCGAAAATAAATCGGGTAGGTTGAACGAAATAATACAGTATTCGGTCTCGGCGTTCTCGGGCATCATCAGGGCATGTTTTTCAAACCAATAATATTGGTATGGACTGATTAAAAGCCCTTCTTATACTTCAATATTCATTTCTTACCCAACAATCTCGAGGTTGAACTTTCCGCTAGGTGTGACGATGCACGGATGTGACATTGATGTGACACATTGGCTTTCCTCCCGCCAGTCACAATCCCCAGTTTTTCGTCATGGATCTGACCCTGATTCACGAAAGTTGCACCAGCTTGGAAAGGCGGCTCGAAGCCCTTGGGAACGGTCAGGAAGCCATCGAAGAGGACTCACAGGAGCACTGCCATGATTTCTTGGGTCTCCTCAGTGAAGCCTGTGATCTTCTACGCGTCGCCGACGCAGCAGACCTGGAGTACCCAGCTATCGTGGACAGAATTAATAAGACTATAAATCAGGGAATCAAGCTGGGATACCGATGCTTCAGATTCGGATATATGCCCTCCTTTGCACATTCTGACGAGCATCCGGCACTGGAAGGGCCGCATCGAGAGGAACTGGTTTTTTGTGCGCTTGTTCACGTTTCACTCGACTGTGTCTGTTAAATATATAGCCCACCGAATGAAGGAAGTTTTGGCAGCCGTCGCGGAGATATATGCAAAGAGACACCCGGACGGCTCTGGTAAGTTGACTCCTTCCAGTGCAGGCGCATTGAAAGGTATACCGTGAAATAGCGGACGAGGATCAAACGCCAATTGCAATGTACCGATTTCCTACGCCGTGGAACGCGACTTCAAGGCTGCATCCATTGCTGTTTCGGTTTGAGAACGACCCGGCATGTCCTCCTCCGGCCTCTGCTCTGCTCACTTCGATATTCCAAGCGCGGTGCGAGATTTCGAGCGCTCCAGTCCATCTGCCTGTTACTTTCGCTCATAGCAGCCTGCATTGCGTTGCCGTCCGTGGGTGGATACAAGAATCGTACACCCATGCTTTCGTATTATCTCCTCGACATTCCGGCGGAGGACTCTGGTC
This sequence comes from Mycena leptocephala, assembly GCA_029378395.1. Taxonomy (NCBI): domain Eukaryota; kingdom Fungi; phylum Basidiomycota; class Agaricomycetes; order Agaricales; family Mycenaceae; genus Mycena; species Mycena leptocephala. Next base: position 79,020 of record JARJLF010000252.1, on the reverse strand, counting down.
AAGACTTCCCTCTCGATCCCCGCCATGCCGGCGTTGGAATCATCGAAATTGCCCACTCGGTGGCCATCGACGACGAGAGAAAACTCATATTTGTGGCCGACGAGGCGCGGATTAAATCCTACGCGTGGGGTACTAGCACCGGGGAGGTTTTCAAGTCGCCACGTCCCGCTCACATCCTTCACTCTCAAAATCCAAAGGCCCACTGGCCATTCTCTCTGCCGGACGCGTTCTTCGTGCTGGGAAAGGCCTCGCCAATCTGTGGAAGATCGATCAACTCGAGACGCATGGCGCTGACGGAAAGACTCGCATTGGCAAAAGTTTTTGCACTGAAGATGCGATAAGAGACGACGACGCCATTCAAGATTCCGCAGGAAGCTCGCCTTCTTTTGTCGTTAGATTCGCCGATTCTGATCTCGCTTCAGCGACATGGAAGACACATCCCAGCCTCGGGGATGGCAATATGCTCTGTGGAACAAACCCCAGGAAATCCGGCGACTACTCTTGCATTTCGTTGGATCTTGCACACGGTGGGAAGACGGTGACGCGCTATTTGGGCAACATCTAAGGCATTCTCACTAGCGACGCCGACCCGACTGCATTCGTAATCAATTCCGATGACGGTTACGCGCGACTGTTCGACGTCCGCCTCCGCCTATCGGTTCTCTCCTTCGCGGCAGGTTTCGGCGAAACTTCCTGCGGCGCAGCTTTGTTTGTCCATCACGATGGCGTTCCGAGTGCGTTTTATACTTTTCTTCCACTTGATAAACCTTGATCGGTGTTTCAGTTATATTCACGGGTGCAGAGCAAGACGAAGTTATCAGGGCGACAAGAATTCGAATTCTTAAACGATTGCCACGGTATAGTACAACAAATTAGGTTTATATCATACACCGACGCTGTCGTCGAAATAATGTCCTGTTTAATATGTGGCATGCCATGCTTATAGTAATAAATGTCCCAGAACAACCACTCGCAGCCGTCATTGGGCTTTTCGGATCTGCAGGGGGACACATGCCCGACGGAGCTGTGCTTGGCAAAGCCGTACGCCGCTGATGCGGGCGTCTCGGGCGATTGCTGTGCGGCGGAGAGAGGCGCGGGCAGCGTCTCGATAAACTCGTCGAGCTCTTCCGATAGCTTCGACATGGGCGAAACGGGGAGCGTGTCGCGGCGCGGGGGGTCTGCGGCCGCAGCTGGGCCCGCTCCGAAGATGAACGGCGAGGGGAGCTCCATGATCGCCTCCATATGCATGCGCGATGCGTCAGGGACGGTGATAAGGTTCGCGCCAGAGAAGGGATGTAGGGAGCGCCTGGGACGGGGGAGGGTTACAAGAGGGCGTGTGGCGGCGGCGACGTCGCTGGTCGTGAGGCCGTACGGCTGTGCAGCAGAGTGCTGGGTGTGCGAAGGGAAGTGTCTGGCGGTTACGGCGTGGAGGGTTGCCGAGTGACTCGAGGCGGAGAACTGCGAGTACGCGGATTCGGAGGAGTCCATGCAGGCGGACTGAACCGCGGAGCCGTGCTGGTCCATGAACCCGGACTTCATGAGGGGTGGCGATTGGGGGATTGTGATGCGCGGAACTAACGGCCTGGAGCCACTCGACGAGTCTGGCGAAGTGAGGAGAGATGTAGAAGACAAATGTGAAGGGGGTGGAGGTTGATCTGAATGTGAGGACTGGTCCTGTTTTTCCATGAGACTGTCTTTCGCCTCGTCCGACCCTGAATCAAATAAAGTGCCGCTTCTTCGGCGGGCTGTCTCGTGGCTCCTTTGGTTCCGGCGACGCAAGAGAAAGATAACGAAAATCACCAGAGACAGTAGAAGAATACCGCCAAAGGTGATGCCAAATGTTATACCGGCACTTGGGCCGGCCCCAGAGGCCTGCTCTTGGTGTGGCAGTAGAATGGGCATCGATGAAGAAAAGTGAAGAACGTGGGGCAGAGTTTGTAAGGCTCGGCCTTTCGCCCTATTTTGTACGCACACTCAAATGGCGGGGAATTGAAACGGATCACATTGGCGGCGGTCCCGGACATGAAACACATTCAGTGTAACCCCCAAGTTCGGCTGGGCCTGATGTTTTGACCCTGGAACGGCGGTGCAAAGGACCGCATCGAATAGCTTCAAGTTATTATGGAGCCTTTTTTATCAAGTACATTCTCTTCTGCTGCACTGCGATCCAAGGGTCTTTTTGTAGGTCGAGAAACTCCAGGAGCAAGTCTTGAGTACATCGGGGACGGGGGACTGGATGCAGAGAGGAAATCCCAAGGAAGACGGTGATTGGTTGGGAGAAAGAAATCGCGGACACTGCCGCCACACCGCCATCGCAGGCCAAACATGGCCAAAGTTCGGACACCATTTTTATCAGCAGCAAATCAGCAGCCAGTTTTCCACCGATGGCCATGGCAACGGGGTTTCCACGCCCGGGCCCTTTGAAATCGTCTCCTTACCTCTACCACCGTGCCAATCGTTAATTCACCCTTGGCTTTACTGTACTTACACACGATCATCACTTTGCCGCATGGCCTGGAACAAAAGAATCGCTTTGACCTTCGCCCAAAGGGATCATCGCTTTGTCATTGGCCGGCGAGGCTCGCCAAAGCAAAGCGCCAAGGCCAAAGCAAAGCGGAGGGGTATCAAGAGAACAAAGTGTCTGGGTGGCGGTCAAGTATAAAAAGCCTGAGCCCAGAGCCGCCCTTGTTGAACATAGTCCGCGCCACTCACCAACTGAAACACAATTATAACAAGAGCAGAGATGCCTCCGGTACGTTGGGACTTGGCTCCGCATTCCACTGCCTGTGCGTTTTTCCGAGCTAACCGCCTTGATAGCGGAAGAAAGCAGCTAAGGCGAAGAACGCAGGCAAGAAGGCCTCTACTACCAAGAAACAGGAAACAGACGGCGAAGCGCGCGCGGTCCCCCGATAGCGATAGCGGGCCCGAAGTCGACCAGAATGCGGAGGAAAAGCGTCCCAAAAAGCACGCTAAGAACGCGGTAGGGTTATGTCCTTGTGCAGTTCAGCTTCTCCTTCTAGTGTTCATCATCAGTGCAGGACACTACCCCGAGCCCGAGCCCGAGGTACCTAGCCATGTCTTCAATCTCCATCCATGCAAAATCTCACTGGGCATTCGCAGGCACAAGCCGAGTCCGCCGCGTCCGGAAAGTTCGATCTGATGGAGCTGCCTTTCCTCGCCAGCGTCTACCTCCCCCCGGGCCCGAGCGCATCCGCGCCGCGGTTCGACGCCCTATACGACAAGATTCTCGAGTACCAGGCCAAGCCGGACTCTACCGCACGGTGTGTGATTCCGGCAGCACCATTCGCCAGCGAGGACAAAGGGGCCGACACAGACACCGCCGAGAAACAGAAGAGCGGGCGCCTCGAGAGCGCTGTGCTCGAGGACCCGATGGAGCAGGCGCCGTGGGACATTGCGCTCGTCGATCTGCAGGCCGTCCCCTCGCTCGTCTTCCCGCTCGCCGAGCGCAAACAATTTGCGACCCCGCCGCAGACCGATTGCGGGCCTGGCATCGAGGGCCGTACGGCGCTGGCGGAGTCGCATTGCGGTGCGCAGCGTGCTGACGGCGTGTTCCGAATGCAGCGCGCGTGGAGCGGAGAACGCGCAGACAAGACGGTGGAGCTGTGGGAGGGGTACTTGTCGTTCGATGTGGTGTACAGTGGGATGTATAGCAGGAAGGGGCATGGGAACGGGGAGAAGATTGGGTTTCCGTTTTGGGGGGTGCGGGCGAGGAAGGATTTGGATGGGAAGGAAATTGGGCTGGACGATGAGAGATAGTAGGAGTCGGAGACGCAGCATCTGTTATCGGGTGTGGTAGAGCGCCAAATGTATATTTTTAGAGCCACGAAATGCTAATGAATTCATGAGGTCAAACTCACAGCGAGACATATTCGGGACTGAAACACGACGCGTACTTATTCGCTGTGGGGTCCACGGTACGCTCTCGAGATCCTGCCCCTCCGAATAGTCGTCTGCCGGCAGACCGAGAGGGTCCACGAATGGGATGCGCTAAACGTGGTGGGAGGATTCGAGGAGGATCTCGAGACGCCAGCAGCAAGAGCGTGAAGAGATGATGAAGACTCTGAAGTCAGAACTTAGAAGAGGAAAGAGTGAAAAGGTGCGTCACGTGCCGGATCCCCAACGCGTCGTGAGCCAAGCACCAACAAACAGATGGTGAATAAGTATCATCATGAGTTCCTAGGATTGCTTAAGACTGCTTTGAATGTATTCTGAGAGGGCTAGCATGACGTCCCATCCTTATTTCAGCCATATTTTTCGGGGGGGCCTAAGTATGTCCCTATGTAATGAACTATTAGGTGCGACGGCGGTCGAAATACGTGCAAAGCACTGGCCTTTCACGAAGACTGTCACACCATGGACCTGCCAGAAGAATATTGGCGCTATTTTCTTCTTTCACGGGGCTTGATTCATCATTTAATACAAAGGAACACAAATCCAATTTCCATAGGGAATTAATTCCTTGAATACAACTAGGACGAAAGCGTATGCGCTGTTGCAAAAATATGCTGGGAGGCCAATAGCGAAGCTGCACTCCGGCATTTAAGCCCTCTGGGGCACATTCCCTATTGGATGCATCCTGACCCGGTCCTTGCGACACAACCATGGCAAGCAATAATCCAAATCCCGCCAGACCCAACATCTGACCAAGAGTAAGCTGAGAATAAAACGATAGACATAAAACACGTCCCACTAATAACGCAAGCCTCCACCAAACAAAATACTCATGATGTTGTAGGGGACAGCGGCATCATGAAGACTTTGCCAACGGGCATTGTACGCGTGGCGTGAGTATGGTGTGATAGTTCGTACTTGGACGGAAGAAAATGGATATGGGTACTGAGTGAGTGTTAGCATATTCGTAGCTATGGCGGCCTTGCAAAAAACATGGGGACATCGGGATTTCGGGATGTTTCTCCCATGCTGTAAGGATGTGTGAATAAAAGTCTGGATTAACATAGATATGACACGGTCCACCGTTTTTTGCGTATCTCCTGAACCTGACAAAATTGTTTTGACGTTGTTGCACTCAGGTCAATGGGAGGATTAAATTCCACATAGGTGAATGGCGTCGGTTCTAATGAAGGGGTTCTGTGTTGCGGTCTGTTTACATGGAAAAACGAAAAAAAAAAATGAAACCGACCCCGCCCGGAATCGAACCGGAGACCCAGTACCCGCCCACACGAGGATCTTGCACCGCCTACATGCGTCATGCGTGTAGGACCATTACACCATAGAGCCGGTATAACAGGACACCCGCCGAGTCCCTATGACGGGTCAGACGTTCGGCTTCGGCAACACCCGAGTGCACACTCTACCAACGCTGGTATCTTCAGCTATAGCGGCAACGCATAAATTCTGTGCTGGATCCACACATTATCCCACCATGTCCGCATTTGAGGTTTTAAACATGATTAACGACCCGACTGTTGCGTGTCACTCATTCTACTCTCGTACTGGTACTGGGAATATTTAACTGAGACATCTAATTACCGTCTAATATCGCCCATCGACGCGTCGAGTTCAGAGTGTATGCGCATCAACACAGAACGCGCCTGTCCAGGTAACCGTGTTTTGGACGAACGTGAGTGGTGTTGACGATGCGACGTCGGTGCGATTATGACCGTTTGCGCACTACCAGAGAACGGATCTGTTGCGTGTCACTCATTCTACTCTCGTAAAAAATTTAACTGAGACATCACCGTCTAATATCGCGTCGAATTCAGAATGTATGCACATTCACGTGACCGTGTTTGGACGAACATGTTGACCATGCGACGTCCTTGGCGCCGTCGGTGCGATTATGACCGTTCGCGCTACTAAACTCCCATCATTGGTCCTCTTTCACTCGCGCAATGGCTCTGTGACCTCCGAATTTCACTCAAACATCATAGGAAATGCACTGACACTGGCATCACAGCTGTCTGCAGATCTAGTCTCTCAGGAAGCGCAATCGACCCGACACATTTCCGGGCCACGTGCTGGGTCCATCATTTTGTAGACCATTGTGCGCTCAATTGGAATATTGGTGGCTTGCTTTCCATGTGCTCCGACAAGTAGAATAACAATAAATAATCAATTAACTAATACATTCTCAAACAATCACGGTCACGAGCTTTGAGATTTGCCACCGCCGAGACTTCCTCCCTCACCCTACCTACTCTGATGGAGTCCACCAACCCCGCAAAAAGCTGGTGCAGCAGCTGCAAGACGTCGAAACCGGCGACGAACGAGTTCTTTACCATTAAGTTGGGAAATTGTCAGAAAACCTGTCGTGTCTGCAATCAGAAGAAAGCCGACAGGAGGAAAAAAACAGCAGGGGCTTCTGGGGCATCCTACCACGCAGATGACGACGACGACAAGAACGAGGAGTCCGACCTCGGCCATTTCACCTTGGAGGAATATCTTACCATTATTGCTATGGACGAGACTGCGCGATCATTTTCTGCGCTGGTCAATGTGGAGGTCCTTCACCTGAAGGGACGAGATCTTGTCGACGCGATTGCTCTGGAGGTGTGGCAGTGTGTGGGGTACCGATACTTGTAAGTGACCTATCACTCGAGCTCTACCACCAAATTAATGGGACTCACAGATATAACAAACAACGTCCTTCGAAGAAAACAGGCGCCATACGCTTCTCGTACCACTGTGCCCAGAATGCAGACCGTCAACACAAACCCAAGAAACACGATGATGCAGAGAAACACCGTACCTCTCGTCAGATGGAGTGCTTTGATTGCGACGGCTGGCTTCATATTACAGTTAGCGACGAATTTACCGAGGCGTTAGTACATTTCAATCGCGAGTTTTGCCGCGTCCCAGGGAAATAGTCGCAATTTCAATATTTTTATTGTTTATTGTTGGAATTCACACCATATATGATATATAAGTACTTATCGAAAAGCCTGAACTGTTTCCGAGTCGCCGATGTCCTAATACTGAAGGCAATGGCAAGGACAATGGTCATTGGGAGCCATCGGCACTTATCGGCATGGCACGTGACCCGGAAATGTGTCGGGTCATTTGCATTTTCTTAGTCTCTCATAGACAGACGCTACGACAATATTAGCAGCCCAAAGCTTCGACTTCGCCTCGCCTGTCACAGATAGAGTAAGCTCAAGGCATGCGCACATAGGATGCTTGTAAGGAGAACGCCGTCGGATACTCTTATTCGGCATGTAAGTGATCCTGTTATCACCCCATGATCCATACGGTGGGCCACTTACGTGCTATCCGTGCCCCCAATCTATAAAGGCGGACGACTGAAGCTCAAAAGCCCGCAATAATGCCGTTCGACGCCTCCATTACGATCTGGGTGGCCCTGGGTGGTACGATAGTCTATTCCCTCTTTTCGCGCCATACTCGATCCCAGCCACCACTCCCTCCGGGGCCCAAGGGGTTGCCGCTTATTGGAAATGTTCTCGACATTCCCTCGAAGTATCCGTGGGAGAAGTATATGGCGTGGAGCAAAGAGTTTGGTGAGTGGGCTTAGTATGTCCCTTCGCGTTTGATGTCCCTGCCGAATCATACTCCTGCCAGACTCTGATATTCTGTACCTGAATCTCGCTGGAAGGCCTGTAATCGTGTTATCATCACTGGAGGCGACGGATGCTCTCCTGGAGAAGCGTTCGGCGATGTACTCCGACAGGTAAGTGCCATATCTTTTGCATAGGGAAATATGGGTGAAATTTTACAAGGCCCCGTCTTCCGATGGTGGTCGAGCTCATGGGATGGGATTTCAATATGGGTAATGTGTCTCATGATCCATTAATTACTCTCGCACTAAGACGTTTCCAGCAATGATGAAATACGGTACGTGCAGTAGCTCCACGATGTCTTAAACGCGGCGGGCTCAACTTGCACAGGGGACGATTGGTGAGTGGCGAACCCAATATGCAGGAAGTTCACTCAGTGCCACTTTAGGCGAGCACATCGACGGCTATTTAATCAAGCATTCACGGCCAAGGCGTCGTGGAAATACCACACCAGACAAGTCGACGCCACCCACGAGCTTCTGCAAAATCTCTCGCGCAATCCAGATGACTTCATGGAGCATTTACGCCAGTGCGCATTCCACCGATGCTGAAAGGACCGACACTAATTGTAACCTGCAGGTGGGCAAGCAAGCTCATCCTATCCATAGCCTATGGCATTGACGTCCGGCCATCGAACGATCCGTTTGTGGCCCTGGCGCGCCATGCGGTGCATCAGCTGGCTCAAGCAGGTGTCCCCGGGAAGTATCTGGTGGTGAGCATTCACTGGCCGCATGTGCTCGTTACTACATTCTTATGTTACGTTTTGAGGACTCCATCCCGCTTCTGAAATACGTACCCGCATGGATGCCCGGTGCGCAATTCAGGCGCAATGCCAAGCGATGGCGGAAGGAGGCCGCTGCGATGGCGGATTTGCCGCTGGCGGAGACCAAGCGGCAGATGGTGAGTGAGCTTTCCCATATATCCCCAATGTTGACGCGGTATCTTTCATCCCCACGCAAGGAGCTGGGCATTGCACCGCCGTCGTTCGCTGCGGAGTCTCTGACCGCACTGAAAGACTGCGGGGAGACGTATTACACGGAAAGCACGATTAGAGCTGCCGCAGGGACGATGTACATCGGTGGGGCGGACACTACCGTTTCTTCGCTCGGCACGTTCCTCCTGGCTATGATGGCGAATCCCGACGCACAGCGTAAGGCCCAAGCCGAAGTGGACGCGGTCACGGGCCGCCGGTACCTGCCTGACTTTGAGGATGAGTCCTCGATGCCGTATGTCGCCGGAGTTGTGAAGGAGGTCCTACGTTGGCAGAATGTGACGCCGAATGGTTTGAGCTGGCTTGTTGGGTAACGTGGTCGTCTGCTGATCTCCTCACAAACTTAGCTATCCCTCACTATGTGCTGGTCGACGATGAATACAAAGGATACAGGATCCCCGCGGGTTCGATTGTGATTGGTAATGCCTGGTCAGTCAAGTTCCTTTTTAACGGTGCGTTTATAAATTACATATTGACCGTATTTTGATCAGGGCTATTCTGCACGACGAAGTTCATCATTGCGTCCTCTTTTCTTCCTCGTTACTGACCAGAGTCTTCCAGAAAACTTACCCAGACCCCTACACGTTCAATCCCGATCGCTGGCTCTTGGATGGAAAGTTGAATCCCGCTGTCCCGAGCCCGGATTCCGCTTTCGGCTTCGGACGAAGGTGATCTTTAATGCTCGTCAACTCCAGATTCCAACTCACGCGTCCGTCACAGGTTATGCCCGGGACGACACATGGCAATCGCCTCGGTTTGGATCGCCGTCGTGTCTATGCTTGCGGCCTTTGACGTCTTCAAGGCAATCGACGAACATGGGCGGGAAATCGAGCCGTCGAATAAGTTTGATTCCGGGTTTATCAAGTGAGCGTCTCTCGGTGGAGTCTTGCATTTTACTAACTTGAAATTTGAAATCAGTCTGCCCCTGCCGTTCAAATGTTCCATCCGGCCAAGATCACAGACGACCATGGACCTGATTTTGGCAACCGCCTCTAAGGAAGCCTGGACGGAATGAGAGACGTTGGAGCATCCGGAATTGTCGAGTTTTGTGTATCTCAAGAGAATAGAGATAATGGAGATATAGAGGATTTTGTTCAGGCTCAATACCTGCTTGACTGACGTTTGAACAACACAATGTTCGAATTTGATAAATGTGATTCGTTTTGACCGCCTATCCGCGCTCCATTTTAACCCTCGAATACTTTGTCCTTGTCACTAGGGCCAACCAAGTTTCGAGTTGCGTCTGCCTCGAGCTCGGATCGCCTTTCCCACCCAATTAAACCGTCGAGTGGAGTTCTTGCTCCTCAGAGATGGTCTTGATGATCTGCTCAATGAGCCGTTTGCTCAAGACGGCTGCCAGCTTGCTATGTAGCGCTGACGAACCTGTTGAGGATGTTCGGGGCAGTGCAGAAATCACCACTACTACTGCCTTTCCTTCTTAAGATGCCAGCTCCAGCGTTAGCAATACGGACCATTATGAGGCCATGGCTGCGGCGGAAGCGATTCCGACCCTTCCACCTGCACTAGCAAGGAAGATACTCGAGACCGCGGGCTTCTTCCAGCAAAAAAACGTTCCCACCATTAATTAGTGTTGCGCAACATGTTCAAACCTAGTATGGCACCATCATCTCATGTCAGCCTGAATGAGTATTGAAAAATTGCACAGGATAGAACCTCTGTTGTCTTCTGTCTACGGAGGGTCCTGGGAGAGTCATAATCGACATCATAAGCGCGTTACTTAGCATGGGTATGTTTGTGTGCACTCACTTCGTTATAGGATGCAATTTTATGAACTGTTATTGGCAGTCATTCTAACCCTAATCGTTGCGGCCTCTGACATAGCTTCGTCCTCCGCTATTCTTGCCGCATTTTCTCTTCGCCGACGTTTTGCCGCACGCGGGTTGAGTATCATGGCGGCTAAGATGACGAAGGCGTCCAATACCTGCGAAGTATTAACAAACGTCCCAGGAGGATTGGGCCGAAAAACCAACCACGACGAGCGAGTATGTAATCGCGGCAACGATATCGAACTTGTCTTTAAACGCGAGTGACAAGTCCGAGAACACGCCTGAAAAGATGTAAGATGTGAACATGGAAGCACATACAGGCAACCCATTGCAAGCAGGCCTGAGCACCGACCTCCCAATAAATCAACGACCATGAACAGCACCGAGATGCCCACGACCTCGCGGAGGCGCCAGATCTCGACGTATTGCGGGAAGAGCGCGAGTGAGATGATCACGGAGCTGGATATGCCGATAAACTGCACGCCGCGGAGCCCTGCATCCGTGCGCGCGCCGTACGCCCCCCGCAGCGCGAACACCATCGTCGTCTCGAAGCCCCCGACAACGAGCATGGCGCCCGCGGTCAGAGCGGCCGCCGTCCGCACCGAGCGTTTCTGCGTGTAATATTGGCACTATACCACGAACCCCGTCAGGAAGCCAGTTTATGTGAACGAACCGAGGGGCGGGCAGACCTGGCCCCAGGATAGCAGCGAGAAAAACCCGAAGAGCTGTGGCTGGAGGATTAGTGGGACATTGAGATCCAGCAAGATCGCGTATGCGCCGAGGAAGCCTGCGGCGATGCCCCACAGCAGACTGCGGCGTGGATATGATATCAGCTCGCAAGGATTAGACGAGGGTGAGCAATGCGTGTATGTGCATGCGCGACGCACACGAGCCACGGTGACAGTCCGTCCGTCGATTTCTCGCGCCAGCTCTTCCACACCTGGGGAATGAGCTGCACCGTCCAGCATACGGCACCTAATGAGCAAGCCGAACCTGAGCCTCTTGTGTCAGGGGGATTTTTAATCGACTTCCGAACGCACCCATCGTCCCTAAGACATTCTCCGCGACAGGGTCGGTGGCCATGTTGCGAGTGTGCGATGGTCCGAGAGTGGTGGGCAACAGGTTGGAAGTTTCAGTGTAAAGGCTCGCGAAAATGACTCAGCTGCGTCATCAGATGATCGGGATGTGACGAACTTTCTGTACAGTAAGTCCGATAGTCCGAACTAAGATACCGACTGCTACATATAACGTGTAGAACCGAGACTAGAATCTGGAGTGGGCCTAATTATTTCAATGCGAGCCAGCCATAGGGTCTCTAACTGAGGTTGTCAACCAGCGCAAAGCCCTGCCTGGCACAACGCGCTGGAACATCGCCTTTTCGCGTCAGAGGTGATGAATTTAAACCTGTCGTTCTCGGAGGGTTGGAAACCTATAATATACTTCAAGATTACAATGTTGTCCAACCCCTTCAGACAGAAATTAAGAAATAAAGATAATGGAGCGGCTCCCCGCTGTCTACCTCGGGTGGAGCATGAGAATAAGTGAACATGTAAATGGTCCTATTTTTAAAATATAAACCGCTCTTATACTGGTTGTGCAAAATGTAGCGTAGGTCTGTTTAGAGTTGTTTGGCAAATGTGGACGAGACGCGTTCATCACATGATCTACACAGCTTTTTCTCCGTGTCCCTTCTGTGATGTTCCATGTCAAGGTTCTGATTCCGAACGTCTTTGTCCGAGCGCCATATGTCGCTCCATGGAGCAGCCACTCTCAATCCTGATTCTAACCGCATCCATCGCGCGATGAGAACGGTGATTTCAGGGCGGGCACAGCATGAACACGCCACGCGCAATTCTGAGTCCACAGCTCTCACGCCGGCGTCTCTTCTAGATCTCTTCTGCAGCTTTCATGCTCCATGGCCACCATCGACCGTGTCCTGGCCGGGTCCCCGGAGTCGATTTCCTCGCCCTCTGCGTCTAGAGCCAGCACGTATGAAACTACATCGGGTTCCTCCTCCAGCACTGTTCCCGGCCCAGGCGCGCTGAGCGGTAAGGCCATAAAGGCACTGGGCCGTGTCACAATACGAGGCATAGACCATTTCGTGATCCTCCGGCAGCTTTCCGTCATTGCGCACCACTTCCCGCTACCGGACGAGAAAGCTGCATATGTTAAACATGTGGAGGAAATCTACGCTGATGCCCTCGAATTTTCCAGGTGCGCTCATAGTTGAGAATCCGCAGTTAGTTACAACTGATGTCTCGCTCTAGGCAGGGCCTGTATCGGGAAGAGATAAACCGCAAGGCTCTGAGACTACTGCTCGGTCAGATAGGCATGGGCGAGACACAATATCTTGTGCGCGCACTCTCTCGCTGGGATCGCGTCGAGCTTCGCCTATTTCTATCTGAGATCCTCATTCAACTCGCGCCGCTATGGTAGGGAATTCAATCACCCCTTGTCATAGTGCTAACATAACCGCACTCCAGGAATCCGTGCCTCGGGAAGGTTTTCTCCTCTCCGCTGCTCGGCGCCTATTCAGAAACCTATAAATCGGGCAACATCTCCATATTTCCTTTCCTGCTCTTCATTTCGAGGCTGATCAGAACACGCGGATCTGTCTGTCGTGCAGTCTTGGATGTTGGTTTCCTCGACGTCCTGATGCTTATCCGCTCATTAAACGACCTCAATAAAGCGGATATCATTTCCGAACTCGAATCAAATGAAGGATACACATTCCATCGCAAACAGCTCCTAACTGCGAGCAATGCAATGCTGCTGGACATCATTGCGTACCCAGAACTCCGGCCCATCGTCCTCCACCATCCGATTTGCTTGACGTGGCTGACGCCGCGGACACCAACCGTTGAAATTGCTCCTTTCACTTCTCGTGAAAAGAGTCTGTTCCTCGACGCCGAGAGAGACATCCCAGATGACGATTCTCTGTTATATCTGGCTCTGGATCTGTGAGTTACATCTTTGATTGTCCGCAGCGAACTAATTTTAGGGTCTAGGCCTGCCGTCGCCAAGCTCAGCTGTGTCTCCGAAATCCAGGCCGAAGAAATTGTGAACTCACTGGCATTCGGCGTGGAGTACGATCAGGCATTGCGCGTATTTCTCCTCCGAAGTCGGTACAAAAGAAAGGTGGCGCTGCTCTCGAAGATGATCCAGTACATGCTCGAGAACAAGTCAGTTTCCTTTGCAATCCCTCGCACATCTTTACTCAAGTTAATGCAGTTCTGCCCCTCCAATTTCTCCCAAGCCCTCGGTCCGTCCAGACACCCTCAGAACCCGTTATCGGCTTCTATTTTTCCTGCGACTCATCACGGCCGTCGCATGGGGCCCGAGCAACCGAGCGGCGCTCCTTGACGCTGGCGTGATTGACTTCCTCGTCCAGATAGTGCAGACTGAGGTCCCCGACAGCTACATCGCAATCATCGCCTCGCATGCACACGAAGACCACAACATCCCCGCCATCATCCGCGAGCAAGGTCTTGCGCACCTGCTCGGGGGGCCCCTGGCCAGAACCTCCCGCTTGATCGGGCTAATTTCCACGGCGTTCTCTGCACTGTTTCCTGAAAATGTAAAGTCGGACTCCATACGCAAGTAGAAGACTTGACGTTTCATCGCCTGCGATCCTCAATATACCGACGTCTCCATGATTTGGCCTTGTTTTTTCACCTTTCCTTTGCATACCAAAACGGATACCCTCAGACACGGCATACCAATTTCAAGGACTTGTATTTTGTTGTACCTCCACCTCGATCGCTTTCCGTCGCACGCCAGCTACCCCACTGCATCTTTCTGCTTTGTTTGTACTTCTTAGTTGCTTTGCGTCTTCCCATTGGGCCACTATATATATTTCAATCGAATTCCCGCAAACCCCACCGCAGTTGTCGAACCTGTCCGCATCGACGGCCCGCGATCTGGTGGAGATCTTTTCATGGTTCAGCGGCACTTCAATGCTCGCCATATTTTTCACCGAACTCGTTCCTGAACCGCTTGTGGCCGTGGCACGCATGCCGCTGCGGCGTCTTTGCCCCATGGTGCAGCTCACGCATTTGTAAATCTACGACTATCCCTCTCCCGTTGGCGTCGACTGGGCCGCCGGCATGGGCGAGTTTCTCACTGATACTACCTTACACGTCTTCCGTTCAGCAACATTTACCCGCAAGAAATTCTCAAGGGAGTCAAATTGCGCGATCCTCGAGGTTCTGGCTCTCATCATTCGCCACATTGACCGATGAGCAGATATTACCGCGGTCGTGGATGAACATCCGAGGCGCCAGGAACTTAAGCGCAAAAGGAAACAGAAGCGCCCATACAGCCACTCATTACGCCCTGAAGGAGAAGTCTGTGCCGGAAGAGAAGCTGCTGGAAAACATGATGGCCGGCCTGCGGCCTGATGGGTCCTGCATTTTCGGTTCTCGTCAAGTCCTCGTTAACGTTTGGGGGCTGAGACAAGAGGGCCAGTTCCACTGCCCGGCTGTCTACTCCAAAGTCCCTTCTCTTCATTGCCCGCATCAGCTCTTCGCCGCCGCCCATCCACATTGAAGGCCGCTGAGGGTTCCAGTTCAGCTTGCTGTTACTTGCTGGATCCCGGAGGGCGCTCTGGTCGGAGGTTCTGTGAAGACAACTAGAAGCGAGATTTACAGTCGTGGCACTGTCAAGGCGCTGTGGTGGGCGTTCCACAGCTCTCGGTGAAAACGCCGCCATTTGATGTCGGCGAGTTTCAAGCGAATTTTACGCATCGACTCCCCTGTCAATGAGAGTTCAATGAGGTTCAATGTCATACAGTATGATGGTAGCCGAACTGTTCCTCTCAGGGTCCAATAAGCGAGGTACGAGCTCTATTTTTGTTGGACCATCTGTCTACGAGAGACTAGGTCAGAGCCCATGCTTCTCGACAGTCTGGTACTCGCAAATCCAATTATTCCTGCCAACGATAGCAGCCCGAATGACCGCTTATTGCATCGTGTAGCCTGCCCAGAAACCGCAAATGAACATCTCGTGCAAATCGGGGCAGTACCGGTAGCTCGGAGTTCTGCCGTGAGATTCTGATGCGGTCCAGTGCAGACTCAATTCGCATTACCCGAAACAGACAGCGGGATTGCAACTGCCGAAAGGACGACCGGATTTATCAAACGAATCCAGCGAAGAGGAAACGTGCAGTTCGTGCAGTGAATGAACCTTGTGTTCAATAGGAGGTCAATGAGGCGATGGATATTCAGCAGCATCTGAGTATATCTTTGGCTTTGTGCGTATATCCCAGTAGGCTTCATTGCAGAGCCTTTTCAGTTCGGAGCGTTTTCATTACGTTATGGACAGGGGCAAACCCTCTATATTGAGCCCGATTCATTCGCGCACGGATCGATTATTCATCGTCAGGATTAAAATTAATGGAATACTTGGCGGCCATTAGTCACAGGCATATAATACAATAGGACTGACTGCTTTCTTGCTACATGGTGGACTTACAACCCCTGATCATATCTGCTGCGCGATATCCTCCGCTATTGAGCACATCTGCGCTTCCGCGTCAAGCTCCTCCCCCGCCTCCTGCTCCACCTCACTTGACCCACTCTGCTCTGGCTCCTGTTCCAGGAATGACGGCTTCCCCCTTGCTAGCTCGGCGTCGCCGTGACTGACCACCCTCGGGTCCAGACGCGGCTTGTCTTCCCCCGGCCCCCACGTTGTTGAGTGCTTCACCTGCTCCAGCTGTACGTGCACGAGCGCGGAGCTGTTCATCGAAAACCGCTTCATCCTATGCGAGCTCCCGTACCTGATACTGGAGGTAGGGACGGTAGAACGTGTGGATTCGTTGTGAGGTCGGAGTGCGCGTATGGCACGGAGGAGAGACTGGCGAGATGGTGCGCGGTCAGATGGGAGCGCTGGGAATTATTGGGGATGATGGCGTACCGGATCCCCTGCGGCAAGGAGGGTGTATAGAATGGGGCGCAGGGCAAATACGCAGAAGTCTAGGTGAGAGGATTACGTCGAGGTATACGAAAGGGGTGGAGACACGCACCGACAAACGAGAGTCGCCATTGCTGGAGGCAGGAACGATGAGCTGCGCCTCACTCAGATGAGAAACGAAAGTGCGCATACCAGTTCTGTGGGGACGGGGTGTTTTGTCAACCAGAGGTCCAGGATGGAGCCGGTGAAGTTTAGGCAGCACGAGAGGAGGGGGTAGAGACCTAAGGCCGTATTGAATAGCCATACGTAATGATAAAGACTCAATGCAAACCGATTCGGAGAATGATAGTCCGATACACCACGATCGGCGGTTTCGGAATCCGACCGAATGTCGACGTCGAGTGAATTGAAAACAGGTCTGGGTTGTGCATCTACGCATCTGTCAGCCAAACAACACCCATGCCGCAAACGAAATATGACTCGCCCGATACATGTACCCCATGATCATGAAAAACGACGCGACCTCGCCTGTGGACATGAGCAGGAGCCAGAAGGCTTGCGACCAGAGGAGCCAGTGGAACTGCACATCGGGACGCAGGTCACTGAACCAGCAGGTACCGTTGTAATACCCGAACTGGCCGGCGGCGTATGGGGTAATATTTAGAATGGCAACGACCGCGACCGAGCCAATGTAGTAGAACTTCTCCATCGAGTTGCCGTTGACGCGGTGCACCAATACCAGTCTGCGTGCATGATTCAAAATTATTGAGCCTGGGGAAAGACAATGTCTATACGTACTGCAGATTGAGTGCGATGCAGAAGAACATGCATGCTGAAAACATGAGGATGCTCTAGACATAGTGTCAATGGCTGGTGGGGCGGAGGAGCGCGCCATGTACGCACCAATCCGAAGAACGCCATAAAACTGCACCCAGCACTAGGGCGGGAGAAGACCGGGATGGAAGTCGCGGCGAAAATGAGGCTAGAGACGATAAGCTATGTGAGCAGGAGCACGGGGAATTTCTCACTTCGCTATCAACGCGCAAACGAGCAGTCGGAAGCTGACGCGGCCAAGATGATGCCGCGAGACGGGGTTCCAGGCAGCGTACGCGATCGCAAGCAGCAACGATGCTGTGAGCACGATACTCGTAATGCCGAAAGTCAGGGCGACATCCCTAGAAAGGAGGGTGAGATACGTGCTTTCGCGACGCAACAGATTCGCAACTGGAGGTGGGCGTCGAGCGCGTTGGGGACATGCAATATGGTGTTCGACATGGTGGCTGGGGAAGAGAGGAGCAGACCCTAATATATACCATGGGTGAAGTGAGACCTTTGAAACATCGCCACAGAAAATGACACTTGTATTAATATTACAAATTGCTGCCAACTTCTTCGGTACCACATGGCGACGGGATTTGCCGAATTTTGAGTAGCGAATTGGGCTCAAGCAGAAGCACAGATGGTGTAAGGCGAATGCGGTGACAGGCATGATGACACCTTCAGCCCCTCGCCAAGTCACTCTGAATGTATATTCCAACAACACAGGATAATAATTCTACCGGAGAGCAAAAAAAAATCTCAGTCTACCAGAACACAAGACGGACTGAGTTGAAGTAACCATACTCAGCATAATATGTCAAATATAACCACAGGGCTCGGATTGGTTTTCGTTTACGCGTTGGGTCGTCATTCTTGGCTGACTTCTACCAGATCCATCTAATTCTAATCGCTAGCTAGCCTTCAAGTAGCCTCCTTGCCGCACTGCCATGCGCACCGTCTAGCTCATAAATTGGCGACCGCAGTGTAATTTATCCCACTCTGTTGGCAACCAGGGGCGCTTACGGCATTTACCCTGGCCGCCACGTTCCATTGGCTCGGGAATTTTCTGGGGTTGGTGTTATGCGTAACGTTATGGGCCTCTGATTCATTGATCGGCCTCTCCAAATTCCACATGTACGCCGGAGGTAGGTAGAATTAAGGACACGGCAGGACACGTGCACTGCGTACACTATTGTGACCCCGTAGCCGAGCTCATGGTCGCAGTCTCACTCGCCGCGGCACAGTCCCGCGTACGAACGCCATGGTCCAAGAATTATTGGGTGTACAGGTACTGTGTACACTATTGTCCCCGGACTTCTCCATGACCCGTAGCCGAACTCATTGCTGCAATCTCACTCGCCGCGGCAGAGCTAAATGAATATAGAGAAGTAAGTTGGGGAACACAAAACCGAGGGTCAAGTATTTCTTAACAGAACACGCACGGCATGTGATAGTTGAAGGGGATGGAAGCTTCGGTGGCCAGGGAGTAGGTTCCGGTTTTGAAAAAAAAAAAACCTGCGCCCGAGAAAAAACTGCCACAAAACTTCAGATAAAGTTACTAAAAAGAACCTCCCACCAATCAACATAATAGCCAGCTGGCCATCTGGGCGTTTTGGGTCCTGTGCCATGCAATTAGACGATGGGGTCCCAAGGGTCTCAGAACGACGGCACACACATCCTATGAACCAATACAATCGAATTTTGGTCAGGATTCGATCGCCAGATGAATTTTTTGCAACCAATTCCAGAAAAGGTGATTGCCGGTTTAGCTGGCCACCCACAGAAACAACTGGTTCCAGCCCAAATTGGGAGTCTTTGATTTGTTTGAGGTTGTCAAGTGGGGATTAGGAAATATATTATAATAAACCGTTGAAGTGAGTGTCCCAATGAACCGGAGATCAATGTTCAACCGCAAACGTTTCCAGCTCACGCCGAAGCCATCCGCTCTAAGGACTTCCAAATCAAGACGGGCGTCGGTGGTTTGAGGAATAGTTTTGTAGCGAGTGTCATACAAACATGAAGATGCTCCTTTCATGTAGTTCAATCCGTTGCCCTCGTTGTGTGTAAGTCTGTAAGCGCCACAGACATAACTCCAAAAAGGGATTTGCCTCCCGGACTGTAATGGCAGTGTAGGCAAGCAACCGTTTTGGGGGAGAATTATGGATGTCTTCAATAGAGTCATTTAAGGTTAGGATAAACGATTGCACAAGCGTATTTTTAATTCACTACGTAGCTAACAGATACTTCAATCGAGTGAGAGGACCGCGGATTATGGAGTCAGGTCCGAGGTCCGTTCACAACACTGTAGTATCATCATAACCCACATGCACCCCAGTCGGCACCCCTGCTGGCGAAGCTCCAGGAGAAAGGCGGAGGACTGCCAAAAATAGAAGAAATAAGGTCGTATGAAGGGAAGGGACGCCACAGGATGCCACCCGCCGTAATAATAAAGTGCAGCAGGGGCATCCCTGAACGGCGCGTATGTCCGCGCGCACTTATCACACACCGCACGCCTCACGCCACAAACATCGAGAACCCGGTATATGCGAAACACCGATGCTGATGTGATAGCCGCGGGTGAATAGGTTTCCCAGACGCGTTTGTGCGCGACATTGAATATGAGACAGATGAGAGCAGTCCCGAAGATGTAATCTTTTGGCCATTGGCATTGTGTGCAGGCACTAAGCTGGCGGGAGCTCAGCGTGCAAGAGCTACATGCGTAAATCAGAGAGATTACGGGAGACATGCCAGCGGGGAACATCAAGCTCGGCTGTTGTGTGAACAAGTTTTCAGCATGCAGAAATCCAGGGGGAAGGCACCGTACGTCGGCGAGAAATGCCAAGAGATCACACCTCCAGCCAGGTGCGCTGTCTATGGCCCAGAAGCGGACGTAGCGTTCTGTCCGCACCGGGAATTATGCATTAATTATCAGCGTACGAGGCTTGGTTTCGGGGCCGTCGTGACATGAAGAAATGAGCTTTAATGGATGGATTTGGGATGGATCACCATGATGCCCTTGATCGCCGTGGTATACTGGCTTTGTGGCGTGGAATCGGAAGCTATCGGAAGCAAATCCCAACGTTGCCGATCAATTCTATATAGTTCCCGGACTGACACGGAGTTGGTCGGAGGACTCGACGGACGAGTAAATCGAGTAAATCAACGCTTCGAGATGACCCTACCTCCGACCGTTCTATAGAGGAAAACTGGCTTAGGTCAGTCAGGGTCAGTAGTAGACAGTACGTAACTCACACCCTGCGAGAGAAGATTCCTTGCATAGAAAAATGAAAATTAGTGATGCCGCGAGGTGGAGCCAGCTCGAGCTGATTACCAGCTCACCTCGGAGGATTACCATATACGGCACCTCGAGCCGATGGTAACTCACCTCGGCTCGAGCTGGCTCGAGGTCCATCAAATACCATTTCCTTTAATGGTAAGCTGCTTACCATTAAAGGAAATGGTATTAAAAGGGGGGGTTTAAGAGTGAATCCTCTTGCCCATTCAGCCTCAGAAATCGTAGCGCCCCTACCCAGTTGTTACCTCAATCTTGTACCTGTCTCCGATGGTGTTGTACTATTATTTCGAGTCAAGGACCCAGAAATATTTACTTAGTGTGGTTATTTAATAGTTAATCAAGGAAGAGTGGCCGATGCGCTAAACCACCGAGGAAAAACCCGATGGTTGAATAGCTCAGAAGATGAGTGTTGTTTGTCGATCCTTTTATTTTTCCCGTGGACTGAGAGGAGTTCGACACCGGAGTTTGGGCCAATTTCTATTGGCTGATATGTGCATAATACAACATGTTTTCGACCTATTCGGGAGAAACCTTGATCAGCCGGGCGCACGGCGAGTCAATGGAGGACACGCTACCTCACAGCCCTGCGCAAGGTCTTGTATCAAAGCACTTTGTTTTGTGCTGCAGAATCAGAATTAATTGGCCTCGGAGGACAGGGGATGGATAAAAATGGCCAATAAAAAGCCACTGCAGGCTCTAGCCTCAGAGCTTAAAGCTAGAGCAGGAATAACTCTGTTTGAAGATGGAGACCCAGGGACAAATAAGCAGGAACTGGCAGGACAAGCACAGGCTACCCAGCTTGCGAAGGACGGCTGCCAGGACGCCACGACGAGGCCAATTTGTTTTGAATCAGACCCTACTTTCACACTGCGCGGCGCAAAGCTGAATAAGTTGATGCAGGCGATAGCATATGCTGGGATCAGGGAGCGAAAAGCTCCTGTGTTGAGGAAGTCCCTGGTCAACAGTGTCACTCAAGTGATCACGGCAATCAAAAATAATTTCAACCACTCGCCCACCCCTGCCCAGGTATGGAAGAGCATTCGACACAAGGATTTCACACGGCAGGTAAAAAATTTCCTCTGGAAATCACTCCACTCTGCCCACCGCATTGGGGCCTTCTGGAAACATATCCCAGAATGTGAGGAGCGCGCAATCTGCCAGTTCTGCAATGAACTGGAGGATCTTGAACACATCCTTCTAAAATGCAAACACCCAGGCCAGGAATTGGTGTGGAAGCTAGCAAAGGATCTGTGGCTACGCAAAAACCCTGTATGGCCAGACCTATCCTTGGGCAGTGCCCTCGGATGCGGACTCGCAACTATTTTAGATGAAAAGGGCCGCACTTTACCTGGGGCCTCGCGACTGTATCGAATACTGATCTCTGAATCTATCTACGTGATCTGGAAAATTCGCAACGACTCCGTGATTGGACAAGGTGGAGAACCGGTGCCAGATAACAAGATTCACAATAAATGGCTACATGCTATTAATCTCCGCCTAAAATTTGATTGTGTCCTTACCAACTATACGAAATACGGCAAGCAGAGCTCTATTAAGACTTCCCTCGTACTCCAAACATGGAGCTCAACACTTGCAGACGAGGATAAGCTGCCAGAAAATTGGATCAGAGAGCCCAGGGTTTTAGTGGGTACTGAGCCCCCCTCATCGCATCCTCCCCCCCAGCCCTCAGGCAGGAGAGGCAGGAATCGATAGGTTCGGAGCCCCACACTGTTGCACGCCGCTTCGTGCTTAGTGCATTCCCCCGGGCGGTGGTTTTTTCCATGTTATATTTATTCTTGACTCCCTCTCGGAGGTTCACAACCTGTTCTTTACGCATTCTGGAAGCTAACCAATTGTTAGTTGTCCCGTCTGATTTCGTACCACCAAAAAAAAAAAAAAAGAATCCGAATTAATATACAGTGCGAGAGAGTGTTCAGAGTGCGGAGGCAGCGCACCAATTGATAACCTGTACACGTCGCAATCTGATCCACGCGCTAGCCCGTGGACTGCCAAGGAGTAACAGTCGACGAAAATGAGCACCGAACGCACAATTGCGGCATACCTCGTGACGAACAGGTGGACGTGAAGAGATTGTCAGCACGCGCAGATCGGGGGAGGTATATTGGCGCACCGAATGTGAGTGGGCTGCGGCCTTTCTGCGCTCAAATGGGCATGTGGTACGATCTCGGAAACCATAGAAACTGGAGGGAAAAGGTCACTGCGGCTGATAGTATGAATTCAAATTGTTTACTCACCGTCAAAGAAAGAGAAGCACCTAACGTACTACCTGACAGACACGGCTGGCCTGAAACAAGACTCTGTGAGCTGGGAAAAGTACAAGAGATAAAATCACATACCTTTGCACGACACCGCAACATTATTCATTCTCCTCCTAGCCTTCGAATGGCGTCCTGCGGTCTGTCTTCAGCTACTGCGGGGACCATCGAGTTTCCCGATCGTGCACGCATAATTGAGCTACCGGCAAGTTTTGAGCTCACTGATATTCCCGAGATCAACCAGAACCCAATCCGTGGTTCAGCAGCATAAGTGCAACCGGCAATCGGATTCAATCGCTACCGTAAGTCAGGTTGGTCCCGGGCGAGACGTAGTGCGAATAGAGATTAGACTGATTGATCCGTCAGTGATAGTCGAGGTAAGCGAAGACGTTGTAAAACAACTCCACCAACATCCGTTCGCTCCACTGCGAAATTTAAATGCACATTATTTTATCTTGAGCGCGAAATTTCCATCTGGGCCTGGGCCGCGGCACAATTGTCTTTCAAGAACAAGGAAGCGGAATCTCACTGAGGACGGGTGTGTCCAAAATAAAATCAAGCATGAGAGCTGCAGTTGGTAATGATAAATATCCAACTTCAGAAATGCCCCAGTTAGTCAGTTAGCACGATATGTAGTACACCATCACCGAATCTACTCACTTAAGGGGGCCGGCCCACGGCTGTAGAGAAATGCAAACAGGAGGGCGCTAGGAGATAGGATTGGCTATACACATGAATGCAGAATATACTTGCATGCACCGCAGAGATCCAAGATCTCAGTGGTGTTTTTTTTATTTTACTTGGATGTCGCCTAGTCAATGAGTTTGAGAAGTGTATATGATAAGAAAAATCAGTCCTAGTGAGAGGACGACGGAGGGTTCGATTTTCAGAAAGATTCCTCACCACGCCATAGACCTGCATAATATTGGAATGTCTTCGGCGCCATCAATATGAACACGCCGCCGCCTATCGCAAATGCACTGGAGTAAGATAGGAAAGCGCCAGCGTCTGGATAAGCCTACTCAGGTTCAGGCGAGATCTGTAGACTCGGAGTCGGCAAATCACTTACGGGACGGATCCCGCGTTATTCGTATTCACGGTGAGCTCTTGCGCGGACGGGGGTTGGTGAGTTATGGACGGTGAGGGAAGATGAGGAGAGGATAGACGCTGACATCACAGCTCTGTCGCCGTTATAGGCCAAGTCCAAAATACAACGGTCAGCTCTTGCAGAGATTGGGCCGCCAGGGAGCCTGAATAGTCTCTGAACATAGATTTCCTTCCCCAATATCGAGTCAATGTCACAT
The DNA here is from genome assembly GCA_029378395.1 of Mycena leptocephala. NCBI lineage: Eukaryota > Fungi > Basidiomycota > Agaricomycetes > Agaricales > Mycenaceae > Mycena > Mycena leptocephala. The sequence goes on along the minus strand of JARJLF010000252.1, from coordinate 55,085 downwards.
CCGAAGGGAAGGGCAGCCTGCGGATCAGACTCAGTCTGGCCGCACAGACATGTGGAGGACGACCGGGTGAGGATTTCGCGATGAATGACGGGCAATGAAAGTATCGTGTCCTATTATCTCGTGGCCGGAGGAGCAAGCAGAGATTGAGTCGAGGACAAAATAGAGAGTGGAAGGTGGAAGAAGGCGATTTGATCACCGGGACCACGTGATACGCCGCGTCGCGAGATCGAAGGAAACACGACCAAAGCTCAAAGGCCTCACAAAAACATCTAGGTAAATCGGCGTCGCAAAAAATCACAAAGACATAAGACATAAGTCGAGGCACGGCACTTTCGAGCCTCGGCAGAGAACGCGGCAGAGGGGATTACTTACTCGCATGAGGCAGACCCAGTGAGTAATGCTCTAATGTTTGTAGAAATCAACTTCATAGGGCACAGAGCAATTATAGTACCGTGTGTACACTTTAACAGGATGACCCGTTCTCTTTGGAGCTCGCGGACCTCACTTCCATTTTTTAAACTTTTCCTGCATTGCCTCCCGCGATTCTGGTACTTGAATCTGATTCGTCTGGTTGGACATTTGGCGCAATCGGAGAAGAAACAAAGCACGGACATAAAAAATGGGGAGCATGGCCTCCAAGCCTTTTTCAAGTTGTATGGATGATGCCAGACTCCGCCGTAAGTGGCTACGTTTTTTATTCATCGTGTACTGTACAGGATGGTGTTCACGGGGTGTGTATCCACGATCAAAGCGGCGTCCAATGCAGCGTTTCCGTCTTGGAATGGAGAGACTCCGCGAAGAACGCCGCATTGGCCGACCGAAATATGAATTTCGAGGGCTTTATTGGTAGGAGGCTGGCCGATACTGCGGGATTAACAAAACTCGTACTAAAGATACATTCCACAGGCGGTACATCCCATGGAGTCCACTGCACATAGGCTCAAACCCGACACATCCGCTGGGAATGTACCGTGCATGTGGAGAAACACGGCACATGAGTAATCTACCTTGAATCTAACAGAAGATGCGTCCCGTTAAGCTGACTTAGGAAAGAAAGAAAGAAATCTATTGATTGAAAATTTGAAATGACCGTGTAGGTGGCAACTCGTGGTTCATGTATACTTAGAGAAAAAAATCTCAATTTCGCTCGGAGTGTCCAAACTCACGACGATTTTGAGCGTGGGCTACGGAACAATAAGCAAATATTTTGGTGATAAATAGAAATCCTCGTACCACAGTGTTTTTGTCGGAGTCGGATCGTCAGCCAGAGGCTGTCCTGCCAGCCCTCGCGCGAGCAGATTTTCGTCGACGTGATCAGGGATACTTCGCGAGCAGTGGCCGTCCATCAATTCAACAGTCCACCAACTTGGGACGCGCTTCAACTCACAGCAATGTCACAGCAGTACATACATGAGCTCCTTGAAAATCTATCAGTCGGCGTGCTGACACGCCGTCAAGGGGGGGTATATTATACTCGCGTGGTCCACAGGCTGAACAACGAGTTTACGGAAGACAAACATGTAGTACTGTACGGGTGGTTATCCTTACAGAATCCTACAAGATGCCAACCGAGCACAACATCGTTCCAGGGGGTCAATCATACAAGATGCTGGCAGTCTGGGACTGGCCGGCCGTTGGAATGGCTGGACCTCTGGTCAAGGGATTCTTGCTCTGCGTGTGAATGTTTTGATCTTGCTTCGGCATCATGGGGCATTTTGACGCGCTTTCGACACCTCGGGGGCGGTGGAGGTGGTGGTAAGAGGGGGAAAAGTGGGAACTGTCGAGATGGTGTGCGTCTTCTTCCGGAATATTCTGTTAACCGAGCACTGCACATTCGAAAATGGCAATGTGCCGCCTTTGATTCAAAAGACGGCAAATTGATGAAAATGTGCAGGGTTTGTTCGAATGTGCAGGGTTTGCGAATGTGTCTTCAGTACGAGTTTCGTATATACTCCCGATACTGACTCTCCAAGGTCATTCCCTCAGTCTGCGGCCCTGCGCGGTAAAGCTAGCGCTTAGTTAATCTCATGGAAATCGCGTTTGACTGAGCGAGGGTGGGCGCTTCTGCGACGTCCTCGTCGCGAAGGGATTTTGAGCTCAATTATCATTCTGAATTACGCGGAAAATATTATGCGGTGGTTATACTTTGAAATCAAGAACGACTTGATCGAAGCTATATATTGTTTTATAAAAAAAAGGTTGGACTGCAGAATACAATATTAATCCCATCTCTATCACTCCTCACACGATATCCTCCGAAGACTCAAAGTCCGCCACACGAAGATACCGCTGAGTCAAAACCCACCTCGCGGCGGCATCAACGCTCTGTCTGCCGCGTCGACAATGGTGGAAAGTATTCCGAACACCTCAATGGAGTGCTCTCTGAAATCCACCCGTGACTCGCCATGTTTTTTCCTCCCACATATTGAAACTAGTAGTAGAAGACTCTTCGAGAGCAGCCTCCGCTGGATATATATGCCGCACCTTTCAACGCAAACGTGCCAATTGCAACTCACACTCACACTTGAATTCTAACGGAACCCATGGCCAATGATGGATGGAACCATTCGTGGGAGGACAATTAAATTCGTTTCGCGGGCAGTACTTATTGGAAGAATTTGAATCAGCTTTCTGGCTGGGTCTTGGACACGGCAGAAATTGGCAATGAGTGCGAGAAATTAATATTCCATTGGTGGGTTCACGCCATGAGCTACGTAGCGGATGTAGCCGATCGGAATGACTACTGGGAATTCGGAATTCAAAAGACTGAATGGCGGGCGAACGACTTACTAGTAATCAGCCATTGCGCCATGCACAGTCGTAATTTTCAAAGACGGACGGCTCGCGCGAACGAACACTCGTTCGTGAGCGCGAATGAAACGAGGATGAACCGGGGAAACAAATTTTTATTCGCAATATGTACATGGCACGACGGTATTGAATGAAAAGGGAAACAACAGAGACGAGGCATCATAAAATTGCAAAATGCCTGTCCATACTCCGCAGCAAAGAAATCCCCACCGGGATGGAGGAGCAATGCGATGCGTGGATCGTCCCCGCCTTCGTTCCACAGACACTTCCCACGCAAAATGGCAGGATACGAACCCAGTAAATACAGAGACGGAAACGAAGGAAGGAACAGAGAAAGAAGAAACAAGAGAGGAAGGCCGCTCGCATCCACGCATGGGCAAGTGGATAGGAGAGCTTGACAGACAAAAAAGGAGGGGGAAGCAATCATGTCAACATAAATGACCATGGAAGACAGATAAAAAGTGGACGAGGGCGTAGAGAAAGAGTATAAAGCAATCGGTGACACACCCGCCGTGAAAACCCACATCTCCAAGTCCGCATCCGCATCTCTAGCGCTAGAGTCAGTCCCCGTGCGGGCGCTGGTAGCATGTTCGATGTAAACGGCGGCGGCAAGTTGAGGCGGAGGCTGACCGAGTTGGGGATGATTAAGATTGGCAAATGCGTGTATCTGGAGCAGGGGACATACCGGCAGACAAGGATAATCCGGAAGTCGGAGAACACCCGACGCTGATCAGAAGGGACGCCAGGAGCGGATGCGCTGGAATCGCTTGCTAGCCGCAGGAAAGACGGGTGGCGAGGGCCAGAGTCAGGGCCATATCGTACGATGCAGCGGGAGCGGGTAACTGGAATTAACGCCGGGAAATTGATCCAAGCCGGCGGGGAGGATGGCATAGATGGCGAGGTTCCGCACTGGAGACTGCTCTCCTTCCTCCTCGTACTCGACTGCGGGGTCAGGGCACCGTTCGTGGGAAGGCAGGTGGGAGGACGGGGGACGGAGGGCAGGGACGGAGTGAGGGCTTGAGAGAGCGCGGCGGATGTGAGATCGGAGGCGGCCAAAAGACCGCTGAATGCAAGGGAGTAGACGTTGCGAGGAGGAGTGGGGAGCATGTTTATGGATGAAACATACCACTAGCTATTCTCCAATCATGACTCGGCTCTCTCATCCCTCCCGCCCAATTCATTCCCAGACGAAGTGCTCTGCGCGCGGGGTTCTTCCAGCGCAGTTGTTGAGGAAGAACCAGCCGAGGCTGACGAAAGCAGCGCCGGCGCACGTCGCCCGAGAGGTGAACGTCGTCGACAATGCTGAGGGTACCCGGCCAAAAACAGCCAAGATGGATGTCATGGCCGCGAGAGAAAGCGATTGTTTGCCCGAGTTTGGCTTGGCGTCAACGTTAAGCGCACGCCGTTGGTAACTGCCATGTCGTCTTCCGCTTTTTACGTCTCCGAAAGCTCCATTGGATGTTTCCTTGGTTCTCCCGAGATTCTGGGGGTTACTGAGCAATCCTTCAAGCACTACTTCAAAAGATGCTGGGAGTTGCGGCAGCAACTCCATGAGTAACTCAGTTGCCGTTGCCGCTGCCCTTGCCCAGACCAATGGAACCCCAGATATATTTGAAGCCTTGTCGTAGTCGCGCACTGCAGAAACCTGGATACATCCGGATACAAACTATGCTCTTTCGTTCCTATTCCCCGACGTTTTATTCATATCGGGAGACATAGACGCGGTGTCCGACCGTCCAGCTTTCCCTCCTCTGTTTCCTCCCCAAATCTAATTTTTAGACCATCTACATCTCTGCAGTTCTGGCCTCCACCTCGAAGCTATCGATCCCTGGCGTCTTTCGAGAAACAGACGTCTTGATTTATAATCGCGTCTAGCCGGGGTCGTCTGCAGAAGCCCTGCTGTCGCTAAAATGCTGCGCAGACGGACGAGGGCTTTAATTCGGCTTGGGTTGATCATGAGCTCCTCGGTCTCTTGTCAACCATCCATCCAAAGTTCCGTTATTCTAAACTGCCTCTCATGATCACCATCTGTTGAGTGCGGCAGAATGGTTAATTGTCTGCGGCTCCTCTTCCAGCGCGGCGATCTTGGATTCCAATTTGAGCCATCCCTGGACGTGGAAAGCCTTCGGGATGAATCAAGCCTCTGATCTGTCGGACAGCGAACAACCATGGTAATCGTATTAGTTGAGTGCGAAACAAACATGAATCGTTCGGAAAATCTCCAAGCTATCGGCGGGAGGGTTAGGTTGTGAGGGTTCCAAGATGTATCATACATTGACCACGCCGAACACCTGGTCCGACAACTACTACTACAGTGCGTGCCCCTTATCCATATCCTGCAAGGCCATGATATCTGCGCCGCCCGCTTTCGATTTTGGGAGATGCACAATACTAGGCTCTGAGTCGCCATCGGTTCGGGTGACGCGCTGCACCGTGTAATGAACGTGCCCTGGGGCCGCCGAGGATAAATCGGACGGGGCCGCTTTAGAGTCAAGGCCGAATTTGGTGTTCCGGAAGACGTAGCACGCCATAGAATTTGTTATCATGATATTGCACACGGTGAACATTGTGCGATAGGCGAGGGCGACGCGAGTGTTGTAGAGCATTACAGTAACAAGGGTATTGGATGTGACGGCGACGCTGAGGACGAGTCATCAGAAGTGGACTTGGACAGATACGATGCAGTGATACGTACAGATAATAAAGTTGCCCATCCTTAAGGATAGCCTTGGAGAACTGAGGCAGGTATTCTCCAGTGACGAAAGCCTTGAAATTTCGGCGGGTAACATGGGAATTTCCAAATAGCCGCAATGAGATCGCCAAGAATATAATGGTATCATGAACGAGGGGAGTGATAGTGGCCGCAGAGGCGTATGATTTGACTGCGACATCAATGCAGTAGTCAGTCGTTCCGATGTTTGCAGTCGTCGCTATGATGGGGACTATCGCAGCTGTCCCAAGGACACTGAGCCACATGAGGAAAAGGAAGAAGACCAGGATCGTGTTTCTGTTGTATATGGCACGCGCGCGGAGGAAAAAGAGCAAACAAGTTGATGGCACTGCTAAGATGTAGCAGACCCCAATGAATGTGCTTACGCCAGCGCAGGCCTTGCCAAGCGGGTACGCTGAAATTGATATTGAGTGTCTGCACATGTACGAAAGTGAATCTCACTTTCGAACAGAGTGCATGAGAGGATATACAATAAGGACCCAATTCTGTGTGCATTCTCAGCAAAGTTCAAGTTTCGTACCTTCAATCGCATACCTGGAGACAAAATATACGACAGTTGCGAATCCCACGCGATGTTTCGTAAGCAGTTTGTAGTCGTTATGCAAATTGCAGAGAATATCCCAAATATAACCCTGATAATGGGGGTCAATTTCAGCAGAAAGATATAAACCAACATTACCCCTAGTGTCCCGGCGAGAACATAGCCTCCAATTTGGACCTCGAATGCGATATCAGGAGGCAAAAACGCCAAAGGCGTATCAGGGTTAGAGTGTCCATCCAAGGGAGCCATATGGTCAACAGATCGGGAGACTGGGAGGAGACGCCATCCTGAAGCAGGCGACATTTATGCCTTCTCGGTCCTCTGGGCTGTTGCTGTGGAACCAATCAGTTGAGGGATTCCATTTCTGATTTGCAGCGTGCAATGGTAGGTAGATACGTATTCATCGCGAATAGAGCCACATAAGTGGTTCCTTGGCCTACTTATTTAAAGGCCGTATTCAAAACTCCGTGATAGACTCCCACTCATCAGTGTTTGGGCCTCTATCTTGTGACCTCGCACAAGGCCACTAAAGCCCACAGAAGCTCCGACAAGATGGCAACAGCAAGCGGCTCCAGATCTCCCCCGGAATAACGGGCACTCCGGTTCGAAGAACCCCAGCAGCCGTCATCCTGTCCCGCGATCATATCGAAAGTGCCCCGTCGCCACTGCCATTTATGGCTGCTCCGCGAGCGCTGCGAGCAGCGACTGGCACTGACCGCCCTACAATGACTAGACTAGGCAAGTCCATGTCGAACATCACAAGCTCGGAAATTGGGGTCAAACATATTCGTTTGAAATGCTACGGGAATTTTGGAACAATGCTTTGTATCTGGAGAGATATATCGAAAAGTGTGGAATAATACACGGCCTCTCACGCGAAGGTCCTTGCAGCCTTGTGAGCTTTCGCTTAGCATGGCCATGGCGGAATCAAAATGTCAAATTGCTGATGGATTCAGTCAATCACTTGGCTTTCGTTATAGCTTTGTGGCAAGGGTCCACCGGAGATTTCGACCTTCCCCGAGTCTGACTCTGAATTGATTCCACATCTTCTAAAGTATTCTTGGGCGAAGATAAGTGAGTAAGTCGGATCATTTCCATTCTTGAATACCATCGGCTGACTAGGGCAGACTCACTCGTGGTGCAGTAATATCAAGTCTAACTGACAAATCGGAACTAGTGGATAAGTGCTGTGTATTTATCTGTCAGTCCAAGAGTTCGGGGTGATATGGGACCATCTTTGGGAATTTTCCACAGTTCCGAGTGGATACCGTGTACTCATCTGTCAGTCCGAGACTTCGAAGTGATGTAACTATCTTTGGCATTTTTTTTGTATAACTGAGAATTGTCTGGATGATCGAATCATGGAAGAGAACCTCTGTGGATCAGTGATTCTGTAGTAAACAGCAAAAGTATCTTCGTTGAGCGCTGCTTCACACGTCGGAGCCAACCAAGGCGGTGTCGGGACGGGCGTGGCGGATATATTCTGGACTCGAGACGACGCTGATGGCGGCTCAAATTTAGGGGAAAATGAGAACATGTTCAATGCTGAGAGCTATCTCATTCAGTGTCAAGTGGCCACCTCAGCGTCAGTAGTATGGCCAAATTTAGTCCATCTTGATCCATATCTCTCCGATTAAGCTCCCTCACGGTCGTTCGGCCCAGCGTGAACTAAATCGCACACACACATGCTTCCTTCTGGTCAACCACGCTAGCAACATATCCAGTTTCAGCTTCTACTGGGGCTTACACGTATCACTTTCTTCGGCGTTGAATCCCAACACTCTTCGATATCTTAACACGGCAGTCGTGAGCCGACTTAACGTTCACTGTTGGGAACTGCCAAAAGCCAACCTTGACGGCATGCCGCCTTGTTCCGATTCGTCAGCGTGGAGATTATATATACCTGCGGAGCGCTCTGTCAACTCCTCTTCACCATGTCAGCCACCCTCGTTGTCGGTGCTTTGTTCATCGGGTTCTACGGTATTCGAATCGTCTTACGGCGTGTTTTCTCGGTCCTGGACAACGTTCCTGGACCCGCACGAACGTCCATAGTGACTGGTAGGAGACCAGGCTCTCCGCACACGACTTTAGTCTTACGACTGTGGCAGGCAATTTGGCACAGTTCCACGATCCAGACGATTGGGGTTTCCAAAAGCAGCTCGAGGAGAATTACGGGGGGGTGGTCAGAATTCATGGACTTCTCGGGGTCAGTCAGAAATGTCTCGTTTCGACACCATATTACCGCTAATTCCTCATCACAGGATCGCGAACTCTATGTGTTTGACCCCGCTGCTCTCCACAACATCCTCGTCCAAGAGCCAGACGTTTATGAACAGCCGCCGAAATTCCTGGCGTATGTGTCTTGTTTGTACTTCAACGTCACCCTCACCTTGCTTGTTTAGCCTGGATTGTCTGATGTGGGGAAAGGGGGTATTCTCAACCGGCCTGGACGAACATCGTAAATACCGCAAAATCATGATGCCTGCCTTCTCCACGGCCAACCTCCGAGAGATGATCCCGCTATTCTATGATGTTGCCCAAAAGGTGTGTCCATTTGCGAGATGCATGGACAAGGGGTCTGATTTTTCCGACAGGCTCGAGATGGTCTCGTTTCTCCTAATGTTACTCCTACTCCGCAGACGGTAGGCGTTCACCCAGTCGGGTAATAGTCAATTTGTAAACAATCTTCAGCTCGAGTTAAACTCAGTCTTCCGGCGCACGGCACTGGAGCTCATTGGCCGTACTGGAATTGGGTATTCCTTTGACCGGATGCTCCCCGGAGAAGAGCAGACTGATCCATATGCCGAGTCTTTGAGGTCCCTGTTGTGAGTTTCCCAATTCTAGCAGGACGCCTTTGCATCTGACGGTATAAAAAATATCGCAGTCCTACTGCCTTCAAAATGCAGCTGCTTATTCCTCTCCTCCCTCTCCTCGTCAACAACTTCCCCCCATCTTTCCTCCGGTTTATGATCAAATTTATTCCGCTGCGTCCCCTGCACGAGTTGCGCGATCTCATAGATCTTACGGATGGAAAGGCCGCGGAACTGGTGAGGGACCGGAAAGCCGCGATCGAGAGCGGAAAGCTGGAAGTAGACGATGGGAAGGATATTATGAGCTTACTCGGTAACCAACAGCCCATTCTTTGCGCACCGTATTGACCCCATGCAGTCAAACAGAACGCCTCCGCAGACAGTGGAATGCATCTGACGGACGCCGAATTGGTCGGCTGCACCTCGTTCGTTCTTGTTTTCCCTGGACGTAAAATGCATGTGCTGACGGAATTTGAAGGCAGATCATGTTCGCCGCCACGGACACCACCTCGTCCTCGATGAACAGATTGTTCCACGTTTTGGCCTTGTATCCAGATGTGCAAGAGAAGCTACGCGCAGAAATTCTTGGTGTTCCCGAGCACCTTGATCACGACACACTCGTCGCGTTGCCGTATCTTGATGCAGTCGTTCGCGAAGTCTTGCGTCTGTGCGTACTTTTAAATTAAAAATACCCTGCCCCCGCTAACATCATTGGTACACAGGTACCCGCCTGCCTCCCCGGTCATGTTCCGCGAGTACGTCCATGCGTTTATAGATTTTGGGCTTCTCTGTAATATCTTTACACCCTCAGAGCGATGACCGATGGCGTACTCCCCCTAAGCACACCCATCACGGGCGTGGATGGGAAAGTCATGAATTCCATTCCCGTGCCCAAAGGCACTCAGATCTATATTGCGATCGCCGCCGCAAATCACAGTAAAGACATTTGGGGGGAGGACGCTCTCGAATTCAAGCCCGAGCGGTGGTCAAATGGCAGAGCAGAGTCAGTTACGACGAAGCAGTGCGGGATATACGGGAACACCCTGACTTTCCTCGGTGGCGGCAGGAGCTGCATGTGCGTGTCCTACCCGTTGTTATGATTACCACGCTGAAACATTCGCAGCGGTGTCAAATTTGCGCAACTTGAAATGAGTGCGTTCAGCGGAGTTTTTGTACTTATTTTAAACTGACCTCCATCCTATCCACAGAGGTTACCGCGTGCGTGCTATTGCGCGCCTTCAAGTTTTCGTCGCCGGACCCCCGGATTAAATGGCGGAAGCCGGGCATCATGCCATCGCCGTTCGTCGACAATGAGCCTAGCCTCCCAATTTTCGTGGAACGGTTGAAAGCGTAGCCTACTGGTGAATTTAGTTGATGTACATATACTTACATATACCTACATGATTACTGTACTCAAATCCTGACGGTCACTTGATGATGACTTGAATGTTCATTTCTCAGTTGAAAGAACCCATGCTAAAAGTCACTGTTAGAACTGGTCGCAACCGGCAGCTAGCCTGGATAGTCACCCATCAGCCGGAATTCCTTTGTCAAAACCTTTGCATGCTACAGTAGATTACTTAGTCTGAAAGTCGGTTTGACGTTCAGCTCGTAAAAAGATGCCAGATAAAATTGAAAAGAATTTGAACGTTGCGTAGTTGACTATTAACTCACTTGAGATAAACAATTTTAGCTGCACGTCATCGTTTATTCTTTCCAACCAAGCTCGTCGAGGGGCAGTCGCCTCGCCTGAGGTAAATTCGCGACCGCCGTCCGGTGGCCCTCCGCGCAGCAGAGAAACCTGACTCCCTGCTGGTCTCCAATGCCAACGAATCCCCATCCTCCGCGCTCAGACCGAGGCGATACGAACACTCCCGCCAGTCTTTACCGCTGCCGAGGTGTAGTCGAAATACCACGCGCTTCATAACTGAGGGAGAGTCGATACGATAATCCTCGATGGCGACTCTGGCCACGGAAATCCATTGGTATGCGCGGATGTAGGTGGGTGCCGCAAGCCCTACCACATGTCCGGGCCGTGTACCTCGGCGGTCTGACGACAATGAGTGTCCTCAAATTCAGGAGTTCGAACGCGGCATCAAGGAAAAGCAGTAGCCGGAGTTGTCAGAATGCGAGCAGGGATGGATGAAGTACACTTGCAGCGCTATTAACTCTCAATTTAGTGCTTGCGTTCCTCGTTTTTGTAACGACCAGACGCGTCGAGAAAGTCGTCTTCGTCGTCGGGCTCATTTAACAGCATGGTCAAGTGAGTGAGTCACCGGCATTGAAGAATTGCGCGCGCTATGCGAGTTCAGCGCTCAGCACCCAGCGCCCGTGTCATTCCGGGGCAATGGCCAGCCTTATGAGCGTTGCCGCGTGGCGCGGTAGCACCTCTGCGTAGAACATGTCAGCATAAACGTCGAATTTCTTCGGGTCAACCCCGACGGAATCTCGCCGAGTTCAAGCTGCTGAAGGCCAGGGTGGGCTCTAACATACCGCAGTGCGGCGCCGTCGACAGGGGTAGTCTCGCGAGCGAACGCGGGAATCTGCAAGCGCGCTCCACATTTGCAGCAAATGCATGTTGGGCCCGTATCGTAAGACCACCCACTGGGAAAGATGCATTAAATTGGGCTCCAGTGTGAGTGAAAGAAGGGATCGAAGATGTGCAAACGTAGTGTCGTCAATCTGAACCACGTCGTTGTGCAATGCGAGGTGTCTGAGACGGATGGGTCCACCTTTGCCAGAAGATGAGGAAGACTGGTGTGCACTTCATCGTCGTCGGAGTGCGCGCAGTATGGCTGCTGGCCGTAAGGTCTGTGGATAACTGCCGGACTTGCGAGAGCGGGTGTGAGGTCCCGATATTTCTCAGGGTAAGGGACCCGTAGTAGTCGCCAAGAAACCAAGTAGCTCACACAAAGCTGAGTGGGTGAGGTATTGGATTCCAGAAAACTAAAGAACTACCTACTCACTAACTACTTAAATAGTATTGTACCATACTGCGTCCATTGTATCTAAATAGGATATTAGTTTGTATCCGAGAAATAAGGAAGCCGCGCCGCAGGCGCGCAGTTCAACGCGTCAATTGATCCGCCTATCGGAAATCTCCGGATGCCGGAATGCCGAGGTCCATATCCCTTCTTGGCGACCGCTTGAGCAAGGGAATGTATGGAGGATGTGCAGCCCGTTTCCTGCCATGGAGATGGATATTGAGCGCAGGTCGTGCAGAAGATCGAACGTCACCACGCGCGGTAGAGTCTCCAGGATTTTCATCTCGACATTGGCAACCGAAAGCGAGGTTAGGTCCTCTAAAATCTGTATCCAACTGTCGGTCGGATCCCGGCTATCAAGATCCGAGCTAAATTTCGTGAGTTAGGCTGCAAGTGCAAGGAGAGATAGGCGTACTTCACAGCTTGTGAATTTGTGAGAGAAGCGAGTGCGGGCACCAATGCCCCACGCATCACCATCACGCTCAATGTATCGGTGTCTTCTTTGACTTCCATCCTCGGGCGGTCTTGCAGGAATTTCTCGATTTTTATGCTTTTGACAAACGATGAGGCTTCGTATGATACGCTGGCGAGGAGCTTGAGCTGCTCGAGTGTAGTGCGCTTCGGATCAATGACAAGATGGGAGAGAACCAGGGGTTCCAGTGCAAAATTTAATGTGCGACAGGTACTTCTAAGGTGCTTCTTGTCGCTCCACGAGAGCTACAGGGTGCCTATCTTATGAAGCAAATTCAGGTCTCCCAAGGGAATTATCCGAAAATCTATCCATGAATCATAAGTTTCTCTGCTGAGGGATTTTGTGAATGTGTGATCCTTGCTTACCAGTAGTATTATGGGTACCTCATGGATATTGGTGACACTCTTGAATGTCCCACCCCCAATGACCAAGTGCTTTCCGTTGGGAAAAAGCGCCAGTGTATCTGCAATTAGTGCAATGGGTGTAATGAGATAGCGGCAGTGAGTGACGCTCAACCACGTACTGAGCGGGAGGGGAGCCGTGGTCATCAGGGCTCGGATGAGTGTTGACTTCGGGTTCGAAATGAGGTTTTTGGTCCATGGATGATGGGCGCTTGACTGCTGTGTTCTAACGGATGCTGTTGTTATGACGTGCTTCTGATCCAATACCAAGTCCAATACAGAACCCGATCCCGACGGAAACCCAACTTCCGTTCTGAGGCCTTTAAAACTTCCGCCATCGATGCTAAACCATTCCCGCGATGCCGGGGTGTCTGCCGCGCCCGCTGCTTCAAATTGAACAAGACGAGCCGCGGCTTCGACATTACGAAAAATGGCCTTAATACCAGTGAACGCGGACGGAATACATGGACGACATAAGTACAATACATTCATAAATGGAAAGGGAAGACGTGGAGCAAAACCTTTCTTCTGAGCGACGAAGACTAAAAGCTGACTAAACCAATTTGTGAAATTTTCTTTTCAGATATAACAGAGCAGTTGCTTACTCGCGAGTAGGAATATCTGGCAATTGGCTGGTTTCAAAATTGAGGAACAAGAGAGCCGACAGCGTTGATCAACCAGGGAACTCGGAATACTAAAGGCTTGAATGTGATTCATTCGAAAGTTGCAGTCAGCAAAGAACATAAAAGATCTCTTTGTCTCATTGCATACATAGATTTTCCGATGATCCGGCTCGGAGAGTATTGGAGCATCTGTCTACGAGAGACTGATGTATGTGTCCCAAGAGCTTTAATATTTTTCCCATTGTCTCACTGCAATGGCCATGTTGGTGACACTGCCATGAGCCGAAATCCTAATGGCGCGGAATTATTCATCCCTAGAGCTGAAATATGAGGATGGGTGCACAGCTTTCATTTGTCTTTATTATCTGTGCATTCTCGCTACGATTACTTCATCATTATTCTCCAGCAGAAAGGGCTGCCACACCAATGCACTCCAATATCCCCCATCTGTGAAGCCCACAAATTCTTCGAGGCGTAACTGATGCTCTGGAAGCGGTTCAAGGTTAGAACCTGATTCCACATCCGGGGTGCACGATGTATTCTGGAATTAAAACACAAAAGCCGTGATAAGGGAACACGAACACGATGAGTAGAAATAATTAAAAGACTGAACGTGGTACACAGATGCTGAATTCAACCTGGGACCCCCCAAGTCCGAGTCGAGACCAGAACAGATGGAACAGAGGTTTAGATCTACTTCAGTATCCCTAACTGCATCTGGTGGAGCGGCCACGATAACCCAAGAAATACGATCAGCGCCAATTGGATGTTCATAATGAATCTGAAGCTCCACACTGGTATCTCGTCAGGAAGATTGGGCGATTCAGCCTCTTTATCTCCGGCCGGTGACTGTGGTGCTGAAATTCAAAGAGATGGTCATGACCCAGGTATACAAACACCTAATGAATTTTGCTAACCATCACCCTCGCTAGTTGAGCTACGCGTGTCCTGGATATTGTCCATGATGAGTGGGTCGTAATGATCTTCCGAAGAAAGCTCGTCATCCACTTGTGGTATTTATCAGTCCAAGATAAGGCCTTGCTTCACAATCATTCACTCACCATAGGAAAATAGATGATCTGCTTCGGGGAACAATTCGTAAAGTGGGAACCCCAGATGCCGGGCGACGTCCTGGCTTTCCGGATCGAAGCCTTTACCCTTGTGGAACCGGCGGAGTCCGTCGTAGACGCTCCCATCCCACGACTTCCTCCAGATTTTTGTAGTGAGTAGCAGATATGGAAATCCAAGCCGGGTCTCCTCCTCCGTACTAAGAACTCGAGCGCCAGACGGATCCAGAGACCAATATGCCGGCAAATTTGGCCAGGTGAAAGAGGATGGACCAGTTTGGAAGTCCTTGGCCGGGCAGAGAAAGAGGAAACCCGTATGGAGGTCTTCGGTACTTGGCGAAATTCTTATATCAAAATAAATACTGTCGACGACAACTGTAGAAATGAGTCATATAGAAATATCTGAAGTGGTGGAGATGTCACACCATATTCCTCGAGATTAGACGTGATCCGGAGGCGATTGAAAATATAATTTGCTTGGCTGAGCCACGGATGATGCCGGAAGTGTTTATCCCATATTCCGCGCTGGAGCGTGTTATTCGATACATCACTGGAGCTGAAACTTGAGATTAAACACGATCAGAGTAGATCAGACAGGATGACATATTAATACCGTGTCCAGCCATCCTCTGTGATTTCCCCCTCTATCCCTTGAATGGTTGCCCAACGGCCCCACTGGATGCGTGGATTGAAGAATGAAATCTGAGTGGTGTCTTCGAGTTGATTGTTCGAAGGGCATAAAATAATTGCTCCCAAATTCACGATCACTGAGGCAGAAGTAGAGATGGTTCGAGGGTGCCCGAGATTCCAATAGATTATTCGGTGGTATTGTTCCAACTTCAGAGAGTCAATTATTATGGGCTCCGTGTACGCCGCATTGAAGGGAAACACGTCTTGCATGGCCGGAATATTCACAACCAAGGCTGGGAGGTTGCTCGATTGTATAAAATCCGTGCAGATGCGACCGGTTGAGCCACGGATCCAAAATGTACACCTGTACTCGGGCTGAACCAATTTATGCGGCAACCACGTATCCAGAGGACCCAACTCACCAGATACTGCTGGAAAGTGGAGGAAAAGTACTGCAAGACCGCCTGCGACAGTGTCAGCGGGCTGTCCGACAATGTGGAGTCGGCATACCTCGAGGTCAAACATCTGCAGGGGAATCAATATCCAACAAAATGACATGCAACGGATGGACAAACACAGCACGCATAGATATATACTGTCGAAAAATGGGAATGCCGATAGCGATTGACGAAATGTTCGGAAGGTATCATATCTAATCCAAGTGTCAATTTCAGAAATAATACATGTAATCGAGTGGCGCACCGTCATGAAAGGCAGTAGCGTGAATATTGCCCGCACTCGCTGCCCCAAAAATCTGAACAATATTTGGATGACTGAGTAAGTCATTTAGCGAGCTGCTATTCAGTCAATTATTGACTGTAACTTACCGAACCGTCATATATCTCGCTATGTCCTGCTGCCACTGTAACTCCTACAAGTTATTCAGTCACAAAATCCAGGAAGCAAGATGTGACGCACCACCTCTGCGCCGTTCCCCTGATACATGGCCACTGTCACATTCGCCTTTTCCCCGTTGACTTTGCCAGAATATATACGCCGCACACGCCGCCGCTCCGATTGTTGATCAACACCGTTATTCAGGTGTATTTCTGTTCGGAGGTCTATGTCCCCCAGTGAAATCATTCGAAAGTCTGGGAAATATTCAGTCTCTTCGAAAACGAAGTGAGGTAACTTGCCGGAAGGCACCATCGGACCACTAGGGTAGTTGTTCGTGATATTAGCGAAGTTCTGACCAGTCACAGTAAAGTGCTGCGAACCGCCGAACATTCCGCTGCCATATCTAGATTCGGCGCCGATGAGACTCGGATTATCGACCAAGCATGAAGACAATGAAAAGACGGAGCTCACGAGGAGGACCTGATCGAGTTATGGGTGTAGTCGGCCTCTGGACGGGCTTCGCTATCCATGGGTGGTGGTGGGGAAGAGACAGAGAAGTTAAGCCTCTGAATGACAGCTGTCGCGCCTTTATACCTGACACTGAAGAACTTCAAAAAAATCAACATCGGCAGTTCAAATACGCTCTGGCCTTAATTGCGAACTAATGAGGAGTAGGGATGCGAGTAATTGCACACTCAAATGCAATTTCGACATATCCATATCTGCTGATTCCTGAAGAGAGCGGGTGAGAGCCGCCGGCCCGGGGACCGATCAAATGGTGAGGCATTCGGATCATCGGGCCGACATGTCTTTCTCACATGAGTCACATCTCATCCTTGCGGTCTCTGCTTCTTACAAGTCACTGCCCAGGCTACAATGCGTATCACCTGGACAAAAATCCCCCTGTCTGCTCATTCCGAGGTACTGGCTCGATCCTCCCACTCACTCGCTATCGTTGGAGACTCAGCCTTCCTATTTGGTGGCGAGCTGTGCGTTGTTCCTCTCGGCTTTGGCTGGCCCTGCTCATCTTCGTTTACAAAAGCACACCACGCAAGCCAATCGATGCTCATCTCTACAAGGTAGACTTGAAGACAGGCCAGGTTGGCCGGCAGACTTTCGAGGACGCCCCTGCTGCTCGAGTCGGAGCGACCTTGTCCGCCGCAGCTGGTTCGTTGTGGCTTTGGGGTGGACGCGGTGGCAAGGACATGGCTGCACTTCCTTCGACAATGCTGAGGCTCGGTTTGGACAACCTCAAGGCTGGATGGTCGGCTCTGGAGCCCCAAGACGCCATCACCCCTCGCTCCTTTCACACCGCGGCAGTCATTGGAGTATACTAATATTCCAATGTACTTGATTCCGCCTGACCTTTGACATCAGGATACTATCTACATTCACGCTGGCTGCCCCGTTAAAGGTCGTTCCACCGGGTTGCACTCTTATATCCCCTCCACCGGCGCTTGGAAGACCTTGGCTAGCGGACCCGAACCAGCTCGAGGAGGCACTGCCTTGGCAGTCGTGCAGACTAGCTCCGGGCCGGTATTGGCTCGCTATGGTGGATTTGCGGGCTACGAGCTGGCTGGTCCGCTTCAATTCTACTTGGTATGTC
Source organism: Mycena leptocephala (assembly GCA_029378395.1). Classification (NCBI taxonomy): domain Eukaryota; kingdom Fungi; phylum Basidiomycota; class Agaricomycetes; order Agaricales; family Mycenaceae; genus Mycena; species Mycena leptocephala. Next base: position 37,572 of record JARJLF010000252.1, on the reverse strand, counting down.
ATCGTCCTACCGAACTTGGTAACAATAACTGATGCCCCGCATAGCCCTTCGAAGACCGCTGGGTTGAAGTGGCGACATCTGGTGAGCCGCCTTCCGCCCGCTCGGTGAATGGGTTCATCGGGCTGGCCGAGCCCCTCAAGAGCGGTGACGGTCACGAGGTGGTGGCCCTATGTTTCTACGGCGAAAGCGAGAGCGCACCACCCGAGCTCGGCCACGACGGTGCCGGTAAAGTGCGTCCTTTCTCTGTTGCCTTCGCATGAAACTAAACCGTTCTGTCGAAGTTCCACGGTGATACTTGGGCTCTTTTGCGCTCGGGCACGGAATACCGCTGGGAGTGCCTAGAGACCCAAGGTGAGATGTCGCCCCGAGGCTGGTTCGCCTGGGCTCCTTGGACACGACAAGGTAAAACATCAGCGGTGGTGCATGGTGGACTGAACGACGAGAACGAGAGGTTGGCTGATATGTGGGTCTTGGACATTTTACAGGAGTGAATTCTTTACCGATTTAATTTCAAACTCGACGCCCAACTGACTTTTTCTTTTCATTTATACTGAATCCATCCGATTTCAAAAGTTTGTACGGGTTTTACGAAAGGGTGGTGCTCGTTTTGCGCATACCGTTGTTTATGCTGTGGAGCGGGCTCCACAGCCAGCAACGCCTCGCACACGTACATAGAATGATTTGGCGGCCGTGTATTCCATGTTGTGCTGGAGGGATTCAGTGGCATGGGTGGTGGACACTACGAACAGGAATGCAGAGAACGCATAAGGTGTATCCGCAGTGGTTCATCTTGAGCACTTCGAGATTGGAATGTACTTGTGTCGTTTGTTACCATTGCGGGTCGGCGGGGACCCTGTGGGCTAAGCCAGGGACCGTATACAACGCTGTAACCCTGGCAGCTTTGCTTAAACAATGCGTGTCTCAACGGAAAATGATGATTAAACAGCAGAGTAATCTAAACGTGATTAACGAGGGTGGATTTGACTCAAAAAAAGAGCGCAGCGGAGATTGAAGTTTTGCGATAGTAGAAGTTGAAAAGGGAATGAAGAATTGGTTGTGGGATTGAGTCGAAAGACTTCCACCTTCGTCGTTGACATACCACCACCGTGAAGGGGAGATCGCATATCTGCACAGAAACTGAGATGGACCAGTCGCTTCCGAGAAACGGAAGACGAACATCTAATACTTCCATTGTCCGGCTTCTCAAGCGGGGTCTGTGGAAGGCCTGTGCCAAGAACAGTCCGGGAAAAATTCCAAGCTCGTCGCGAATAGCGCGAAGAATCGGTTAGCTGGCAACACTGTTATCCTTCGATACGACTCCGGCTGAGACTCTACGCTGATGTGCTGGAGGAGATAATTCTCCGTGGATCAGCCTGAGTGACGGGAATTCTCAGAAAGCCTACAGTTGATACAGGACGCAGCTCGCAATTCCGCATTCAGCGGCGAGGAGGCAACCCAGAGCTCAACCCAAAGTGATGCAGAGATATCGATAAGGATTGAACAACAATCTCACACTTTACCCACTTCAATATTTCTGTAAGGAGTTGGTAAGAACGAGAGGAGAAGTTGCACCTCTGTATCGAACATCTTTCTGCTTGCTGGCTCGAGGTAGCCTCGCGAGTGCTTAAAAATCTGACGTCGCCTACTGACTGGTTGAGTTGCATAATCTTCAAGCTTGAAGTTTGGGAGCAAAAGAAATTCACCAAATGACAGTTATGGCAGCAGTCTTTGGCAAACTTTGGCAGCGCTAGCCCTCCTCGTTCATATATACCATTTTGCCCTAGTCTCCGGCGACTGAGCCTTTGCGATTTGGGATTTCAGATTGATTTCAGAGTTGTTCATCAGCAAATTGACAAGTGCTTTTATCTGAGCTTTCTCCCACTTTTCGAGCTTTTAGCTTTTTTCCAGCTTTTTCCAGCACTTTTCGTAATGCTTTTCTTGGTTTTTAGCGCTTTTCAGCTTTTCAGTTCTTTCCTTCCAAGATCACACAACTCCTGTGTAAATTTTGGTGTAAGTATTTACTGGTGTTCAGGCCCGTTGGCGAACAGCTGTTCACTGCGCATCGCAAGCCCAACTCAAGTTGAAAACGAATATCAATCAAAATTCAAGTTGACGATGCAAGTACCATGCAAAAAAAAATTGGAAGGCAGCGAGTCGCTGTGCCATTGAATGGGTGTGACGTGCATAAGGCTTCAGATAACCTGTTCTCGCTGCGGATGGTGTAAGGGATGGTGGAAATAAGGCCCGGCACGAGCGACATTTCGAAACGCCAAGTCATTCAAACTCCGACACACGTGGGCGATTTGATGGTCGAATCAGCATCGAATGATGGTGATGTAAGTTGACCCTTCTCTCTTCCTCCCACCACGACCGCCCCCAGCGCCCGTCCTACTGCCTCCAACTGCCTGTATCCTCACTGCCCCAATGCCATCTCTGAAGTCCTATGATTATGCCAATCCTCCAAGTTGTCTTCCTGGCGCCGATTCCGCTGCGGCATCCTAGTATACGCAAGCCTATGCAAGCCCTACCCCTCTCAAGCCAGCTCGAGCCCGCTCAATCCTTCTCAAGCCCCAGTCAAGCCCCTCCTGTCCATGCAGCTTCCTCCTCGTCTCCTTGTGCTACGTCGCTCCCTGGCCGTATGTGGCCTTGATATCCAGTGTTGCCTCCATTGTCTTACTGATATTTCTTCACTCCAGTGCCCGAGATCGTCCACAGTGTGGCTGTTTGGTAGCAGCTGATGCTCTTCTAAGTGCGTGCTTGGTGCACTCGGCATTCGTTGGGATCTTGTGCAGCGGTTGGGTGATATGGTACGTTGCGGAACTCGATCCCTTCTATTTAATACTGATCCTGTGTCTGTCCACACATGTTCTCGGGCCTTTGTTGCGCTCTCCCGACCAAGCCGAGTACACATTCGTTCTCGCACCGTTCTTGGATCTAATGGGTAGTGTAGACACAGCTTCGCCGCCAGGGCATGCAATGTCAACGCTTGACATGGGATCGACCGGAACTACCTTTATATTTGAATTTGTGTCCGTAGCATCAATATAATGATTTTTCTGTCTACGTGTGTCTTTTATGAGCTCTTTCGGTCTCTTTTTCTCTGGCTTATGTAGCAGCTTATACTGGCTTTTGGGGCCTTTTTGGCTTTTAAAAGATCAGGGGCCTGGATTAAAAAAGCGGCGAGTGCTTTTCATCTTTTTTGGCTTTTCGTCTTTTAAAAGCAGAAAAAGCTCGGTAAAAGACGACTTGTCAATTTGCTGATGACTTTCAGAGCAAATATTATGTAATTCGTAGTATCGTACCCTGATAACGCCGCTAGTCAGGACGGTCAGATCTTTGGCGGTGTCGACCCCGCACGGTCGTCAGCAGTGTCTATGACTGGACAACTCCGAGGAGCCACATAAAGGCAGTCTGGGTAGGGTCGGTAGTCGAGTCGGAGTCACGTGGGTCGCTGGCAAGCAGCCGAACTTCGCATCAATCTCTGATCAGCAGTTTGTGTCGCTGCGCCAAGCGCTGCGCACTCACCTCTCTCTTCCAGGTTTTCTTCTACGCCTTTCACGACCAACGACAGCCACGATGTGTCTCAGCAAAGCCCTTCTTCTTCCTACTCGCCACTCCATATGTCTCTGCCCATGGATTCGTCCATAAAGTTTGGATTGGCACAGAGACTTTCCTCGGAAACACACCCAACGCCGTGCCGACCGCCAGTCCGCCAGATCGACAGTGTGGATCCGGTCAAGGGCGCCAACAACCCTTCACTCAACTGTGGCAATGGTGCCCAGCTTGCCTCCGACATTGCCGACGCTAACCCCGGTGATACGACGTCTTTTCTTTCTATGGACTGGTGGGACCTTGGCAAAGTGCGTCACCTCCCTCTTATGTCTCTTACTGTGATACTTACTCCCTTCCCTTCCAGCGGCCCCACAATATCGGCCCCATGCTGACGTCAGCGGCTCCACCGACTGCACGACTCTCGATCGTCCACCGCCAAATAGTTCAAGATCGCGCAGGTGGGGCGCATCCCGGGCGACTGACTTTAGCCGTCACAGTCGAGAACGCCGGTGTCCCCGCCAACGTTACTCTCCCAGCCAACATCGCACCCGGCGCGTACCTCATCCGCCACGAGATCATTGCCCTGCAGCTGGCCACCGTGGCCGGTGGCGCGGAGTTCTATCCGTCCAGTTCACAGGTCCACGTGGGCGGCAGCGGGACGGACGGTCCGAAGGATAGCGCTCGGTGCATACAGCGACGATGACCCGGGCATCCTTGTTCCCAACGTGCGTCTCCGTCGTTATCGATATCTCTGCTTACTATCCTTTCTCAGGTCTTTGACACGCCTCCCGCGCCGTAGTACGTACACGTTCCCCGGCCCACCCATCGTCGCCTTCGTCGGTGCCTCGTCTTCAGGCTCTAGCTCTGGCTCTGGCTCTGCCTCCGGCGCCGCCCCTACGTCCTCCGCCATCGCTCCCGCGTCCTCCTCCAAGCCCAAAGGCAAGTCCTGCAAGTCAAGGCGCGTATCTCCCACCACGGTTTCCAAGCGCGCGGCATACAAGCCGTATCATGCGCGCGCTGGCGCTTTCTTTGGGCGGCAGCGCACGCCGCACACTGATCGACCACCCTCGCCGGTTTTGGTTCATGCCTGCGACGATTCTTCACGGCTAGCTTCCTGTACTACCATCCCGGGCGGAGGACTGTACCGGGTATTACTTGACTTATGTGCGTATTATTAGCTGCTGGTGTATCACTATTTCCCCTGGGTACTGCGGCTGGGTACTGTGGACAGATACAACTTGAAGACGGATGATGAAATTGCTTTTGATTCTTCCTTCTTGTCGGCGACTCGGCGCCGTTTCAGAAATTCTTCAAGCACATCAGTCCGACACCCACGGTTAACTTTCACTTCCCGACTGCTTCCCATTTTTCTCCCCTTACGGTCGACCTTTTGGAAGACCTGGAAGCTTGCCTGTAATGTTTTCTTCACGCCAGCTTCGCCTACGGTGATCGTCACATCAGTCGCATTGCACTGCCATTCCTTATTTTAGCAACCAAGCATCCGCGATCTTGTCATAGCTTCAGGCTCCTTCAGGTTCGGAAGTTCGGATGGGTGCTGCTGACGCGCAGTAATTATCACAGGAAAACAATATAAATTCAAACTGCTAAACAGTAAAGGTCCTCATCGGACAATCTTCGGCTTCTCACTTTTCCCTTCTCCTTTTTTTCTGCGAAGATTCGGAACTTGTATGATGGAATGATCGTAATGCGATCTTGACTGCGATCAAGGATGGTGCTCGCTTAAATAGAGTGAGTCCCATTCCCATTCTTCTCGTACAGACTCTTTTTTTCCCCTTGCTCTTTTTTCCCCTTGTTCGAATCATCATGTCCAATAGCACGACCTCAACTTGGATCGATCCCCCACTACAACGGATACGGCTATTATCCAAGCAAATCCATTGGAGTCCTCTTCGTTGTCCTGTTTGCGATCAGCACAAGTACGTTGTCTCGCGTTTATACTCGCAGTTCTGAATAACCCTGGAAGTCATACATCCCGGTCAAGCAACCTACTACCGGATGTGGTGGCTGTTCCCCACGCCGTGCCTCTGTGGTGTCGGCGAGCTCATTGGATGGAGTGGCCGTCTGTGGTCCGCTTACAACGTGGATGCGAGTGACCCTTTCATGATGCAGTGCGTCTTCAGCCCGGCTGCTCCTGGGACTCGACTCTGCTCCCTTATTTACCCGATTTTCAGAATCTGCGCGACAATCATTTCCCCGACGCCCCTCATCGCAGTGAACTTCATTCTTCTGTCTCGGATAGTGGAGTACCTGGGGCCGTACTATTCACGAATATCTGCGCGCTGGTGTGCGTTATCCCTCTTTCGTCGGAAGGTCTATTATTGACGAGGTTTTACTGTAGATACTATCGTCTTCGTCACTTGTGTGAGCACAACTATTTGCTTGTAAATATTCGAAGTTAATCCCACCTTCAAACTCAGGATGTCGTCGCGTTGGTCATTCAAGGTGCGGGAGGTGGAATCGCAGCCAGCGCCCCCGACGGCGACCGTACACAAGCAACGATGGTGAGTATACGCATTCTCTTCCACTCTCCGAGTTCTCATCGCTATCGCTATCATTGACAGGGCGCAAATATCATGTTGGCTGGTATCGCTTTTCAATTCTGTACGTGATCGAAATCAGTTCTTCAAGACAGACAGACCTCTCACATAACACAGTCGCAATCTGCACTTACACGCTCTGCGGGCTCGAGTATCTACGCTGGTACACCCGGGATCTACCAGTCTGCGGCCAAAGCCCGCTAGGCACCGCCAAAGTTACCTTCACGCCTCGAATCCGTCTCATGATATCTGCGTTCGGGTTCTCTACCCTCGTTCTCTTCATCCGGTACGCACCCCCCTTGCCATTTGCCATTTGCCATTTTCGGGCCCATGGTTTAAACGGAAACGCGCTGCGGATCGGTCTATCGTCTCGTCGAGCTCTCCGGCGGCTGGGACGGCCCAGTCATTCTCACAGGTGTATTTCCTCGTGTTCGACGGGGGTATGATCACGCTTGCGATCTACACCATGAACATTGCGCACCCGGGGTACCTCCTGGGGCCCATTCTTCGAGAAAAAAATGTAGAGAAGGAGGTTGAAAGTATCGCGAGCAGCAGGGTTTGATGTGGTTGTATGAAACCTTGCACGTGGACTGTTCACGTTAAATTACGATTTCATAGTGCCTGTAGGATATTCCTCTACCACTTTCTTTATAAAATTAACGGGTCTGTCTGTCTGAAGATTTTTAAGCCAACTCCGTTCCCATCCGAGTTTTTCGGCGACTTCGATTTGCATGCGGTATTTATGCCGCCCCCGCCGCCGACATCACTTCTCTTTCAAATAGGCTCGAGTCATAGGTTCACCGATGCTTTTTTAGAAAGAAACCCAATTTAACAGCTATATTTTCACGCCCCACCGCGCTCTTTTGTTTCTCATGAATATGTTATTGGATCGAAGCACGAGACTAAATTTAGCAGTTGGTTGAACACGACTAACCAAAACATATGATACCGCTTTCCTTCTCACACTCCAACTACCACATCCCATTCAGCCAAATATGAAGTTGCCCTGTTGAAGCGTCTCTCTCTCTGGGAGAGGCCAAACGAAATTCGACATGAAGTTGTTCGTTCAATGCTTATTGCTTACGCCACGATTCTCTCCATTCTCTGCACTCGGGGTCAAACTTCACATTGTTAGAACTTGGAAGATGACCTCCATCGAAGCTCAATTTCACGGGTACACGGGTCAGTTGGCAAACTTGTCGATCTTAAACGCACCTTTGCTATCATGCTTCGTCAACCGATTACTCAAACGTTGTGCTAGTACTGGCATCCGAAGAACGTCTGCGTACGTACGCACACCCAGCCGCCTTCTTCCCATTATCTTCCTTTGTGCAATGGTGACCGACTCCAGCTCAATGCCTGTTGATATCCTTCTCTTGTCTGTTCCAACCAAAACCATGCTCAATCGATTCGTAATCGAATTCTGCAGTGCCTGACGCCCTCAGATTTCTTATAACGTCTCCTCGATTCGGTGTGTGGAAATGCAGCCCCGTTTCACCTAATGCCTCTGAATCGACGGCACTAGGCCACCAGAGGGTCCAAAACTTCATACACACACCCTTTCGTATCTTACACATCGCACTGGCCAGTTATTTAGTCTGAAATGTCAATATGAGCAGCACACAAAGGCCAAAATGTGCCGATCAGCACACAATTTGTTTCTCTTGTTCCTAGGCCTGCCGCGTGAATCCCGCCAGATGGCATATGTATTTTCGCAGTCTATGGGATACTAGGACGAGATTCCCCCCTCAGATTGGGGTCCATCCCCGCCGAAAACGCGTACATACGAGGTACGCAACGCGTCTCCGATCAATGCCATAATATTCACGCCATTCAGAAATTTCTGTAAAGAATATTTCTCTTTCCCTCAGTCTGCATTCACCCAGCGAAATCATAATGTCTGCGCTGCAGTGTTGAAACTTGATAGGAATAGGGCTTTTCGGCTCCACAAGCCGAAACCAAGCGACCGAACCAATCAGGTGTCTAAAGCTGAGTTGAAGCTGAGGCTGTGTTGAGGCTGTGCAGTCCTATCGCCTTGACCTCGCTTGAAATTCCACGCACCTCTGCGCGGTGCCCTCGCGTTCGTACGCTTGTCGATCATCTGGGCCGTCCCCAAGATTACGCGCTCGGAACGATCCCTTGTGCAGGGTGTACCTGTTGCTCCTCCCGAATGCTGACGACGGGAATGTAAACGTGTTTTGTGCAGGACTCGTAATTCCAGCCCCAGATAATTCGCTCAACGAGCCGTCGACGTGTGCGTTCCTCCTACTTCTCCCCTTCGCAAATCAAATATACAAACTAATCTGGGAAGTTGATTACACGGCCACAGTCTTCAACCTGCCCTTCCTGCAAAAGCTCTCACTATGCACCGCCTCTTCTCAGGCCATCTAAATCAAAAGGCGACTTGTTCGCGGACTCTTGCGCGGTGAAAATGGAGAACGAAATCGAACTGAGGACCAGTTTCTGGACTTTGCGGATATCGAGTGCACTTGGCGACGCCGTGCCACTCGTCGGCAATGATTTGGAGGGCTTCCACACCGTCTTTGGCAATCCCCGTTTCCACAAGCCAGCATCTGGGTTGATACGTCAGGGACGTAATAGATTAAGCACTCGACGAGGGACTCACCCGACAACCATTCCCGTTCGACCGATACCCCCGCGGCAATGCACGGCGGTGATGCGATTACGCTCCTCATTGTCGCGCAAGACGTTCAAGATTTGCCGCATGTACTGCACACTCTCCGGCAGCGAACGGTCGTGGATGGGGAAGCGGTGGTATTCGATCTCCTTCTCGTCGACGTTGAGAATGGACACGCCCATTAACAGCTGTGATGCATATGGGGAGAGCTCACGCTCTTCGGTCAAGTCCACAAAGGTCCGTACGCCGGCGCGGAGTAAGGCGTCGAGCTTGAGTTCAGACGGATTCTGAGGATCCCACGGATACTCGCAGGCGAGCAGGTAGGTGGTGACCCAGTAAGAATTCGGAATGGGATGAGGACGTGTATGGAGTTCCCAAGACCGGACAGCAGGCATTGGTTATGCTATTTGTAAAGGTCAGCACGAAATACACAGGGGTATCTATCATGTAACTCACTTGAAGAGTTGCTTTGCTTGTCTCGTACGATCGCTGAGCTTCTTATATCCCGGCAGGAGCGACCTGAGATATCACATCTTTTCAACGTGATTCACCAACATTTCGCCGGGTCTAGAACGGCAATCATGCTGTGAGAATCTATCAGCGGGACCAGGCCCAAGTCCTCTTGTGTGAAATGTACCATACCGGGAACGAAGTCCCGCGGACTGTTCTAGACTCTCAATGGACGCTTACCTTTTATATCATCGTGACTTCCACGGATGGGAACGGGCGGAGAAGAGGCCCAACACTTTCACTCAATCTCAGGACATTGACGACGAAAATTCGGTACCTGTTGGCTGACGCTAGAGAACTTCATTGTGGGTGATTCAGTAGGGCAGCCTAGGTGCGGAGAGAGGAGATCCGAGTGTTATTAACCTGGGAAATGTTAGCCACTGTGAAAAGTAGAATTTGCGAATTTCACCGTATGGCGTCACCAGACGTCAATTTGAAGCGTGGCAAAGGTGAGACCGAGTGGGGAGATTTAAGCGCGCAAAGACGAAAGAGCTGAAAAGAGCAGCCGGATGAAGACGAGCATCGACAGGCTTTTACGTTCCTCCTTCCGCCTTCACGCTTCTCAGGTAGCACATCTGGACATTTTTATGGCTCCAATAGGGTCTTACCTGAGGATCTCGATAGACTCGATCGAAGCCTGGACACTTTTATTTTGGGCCCCTTCACATCTGCAATGGATTCGGCGAGCCTAGTCCCGGACTATTATTATAATTCTCCGTAAATTCTCCCGGGCCCTATATATTCAGGCTCGATGCACACCTAGAGGTCGGCACATTATCCAGATGACATCCAACACCACCAGTATCCATCTCCCAAGGACCGGACAAAATGTGCGCTGCCTCATTCTCTTAATTGCTATTATACTCAGAGTTTTTGTCTCACAGATGCCGATTGTTGGGTAAGTTGCATGTTTGCTCTGATGCCAGGTGCTGAACCAGAATCCGTGCCAGCTTCGGGTTGTGGAAGGTGAGTGTAACCATAGTACCACTGTTCTATTGCCCAATGCCCGAGTAAGGTTAAGAAATCCACATGCGCAGATGCGAGTTTCTCTCGAATGGATATTGTTTGGATGACTTACCACACATCAGACCGTTTACAATGCGTGAGTTGAAATCCATGCTTCAATAATTCGTCTCACACTGTTCCAGAATCAAAGCGGGTTATCGTCTTTTCGATGGAGCTTGTTCGAATTTCTTCTTGTCTTGCGTTCACACATTCTAATTATGAGCAGGCGACTATGGAAATGAAAAGGAAGCAGGAGATGGCGTTCGCCGCGCTGTGAGCGATGGACTCGTCAAACGGGAGGACCTATGTGAGTGTCAAGGCTTTCCGTCTGAATTTTAAAATTAATTCTTTCTAGTCATCACTTCGAAGGCACGTCGTCCTTTCGGGTGCGCGACCGTGCCCTGACTGACCGACCGATCTTAAAAGCTCTGGAATACATTCCATGCAAAGGAACATGTCAAGACTCTAGCACAAACTCAACTCGACTCCTGGGGACTTGACTGTGTGGTCTGATTTACACGGGTCCGATTCGCATTTTCGCTCATGAGTCACGGCATTGCACAGACTTCGATCTTTTCTTGGTTCATTTTCCTATTGCTCTGAAATACGTAGACCCCGCGGAACGATATCCCCCTGAATGGTTTGGCGTGGATGGAAAAACAGTTCATCTCCAGGACACGCCAATGCAAGAGACTTGGACAGCGATGGAGGAGCTTGTAGATCTCGGTATCGTGAACAATATCGGAATCAGGTATCTGCGACATCTCACCGTACGCTCCAGAACTGATGTATGTACGTCACAGTAACTGCCAGGGTTCTCTTCTTCTCGATATCTTTCGATATGCCCGTATCAAGCCTCAAGTTTTGCAAGTGGAACTTCACCCGTATCTGACGCAGGAAGGCTTGGTTGCGCTCGCAAAGCAACTTGGGGTAGCGACCACCGCATACTCGTCTCTGGGGCCGCAAGGATACTATGAGCTCTCGATGGACCGCGGGGCTCCGGGCTTGCTGACGGTCGACACCGTTACGTCGATCGCGAAGCAGCACAATAAGTGTGAGTCCATTCCCATCCAGGCCGAATCATGTTCACGGCCTGCGCAAGCTCCGGCGCAAGTTCTGCTGCGCTGGGCAACCCAATGCGGCACCGCGGTGATTCCCAAGTCGAACATTGAACAACAGTATGTTGAGAACCTGGGAATCCAATCTTTTACTTTGAAGCCCGAGGAGATGAAAGCTATTTCTGCTTTGAACTGTAACTTGCGGGTACGTTTTTTGAGCGTTCTCGAACAAAGCCTTTTCTGAAGGTGGAAATTAGATGAATGATCCCGCCGATATTGACCCCAGGTTGCGTAGTGCGAGGTTATGTTATATATGCTCGAGTCGCCACAGAAGTTCCTGTAACCTACGCAATTTTGAATTGCTCTTATTTTCAGTGAAATCTACCTAGGAGAGACTGAGGCACAGCCTAGAACCTCACGATGAGTGAGTATGCAGAAGTTCTCTGGGGACCTTGTTGGTACTAAATGGTCCGCTTCATAAAACTCAGATTCTCGAACGCTGATGCCCTCAAAAGTCCGCATCGTCAGTGTTTGGAGAGAGCGCCTTCGCCGCCTTGTTATCAGGGAGACCCTGGAGAGATGCTCAAACAAAAAAGCCCATATAGACAACTACGATGCGGAACTGAGTTCGAGTATGATCACTAAGAAACATACATCATTGTAAGGAACTTGAAAGTCGAGTAGACAGTGCTCCTTGAGCATGGCCATTAATACCGTAAAGGTCAAAATTGTGTCTTGTCTGACTGTGGCCATGGGCATTTCAACGTGCGTTTGATCATGATTACAACTTAAGTTGCAGTCCGAGACCGAGAGAGCATCAGTAAATCAGTTGCCCCTATGGTAGACTGGAGGTGAATCCGTACAAGAACGTCGTTACTTGAAATATCGTACACAGTACATCAACTTCTGTACAAATACCAGTCCGGATCCAAGAATTCAGTCTCACTGGACGGCCTCAAACCTGGCCCGCTTGCGTGCGCGATCGTCCGGATCTTCCCCATCCAGATCGAGTGGACGCTTCTCGGATTCAAAGTCGGTCCCGTCACCGTTGAAAAGGTCAGCGATGATTATGTTGTACTCCTCGTCCGTGAAGCCCAAGTCCGCGAGCCTATTGGCGCTTCCAACACCTGGATCGAGGCTATCCAGGCCGAAATCCAACTCGCTATCGATGGAGGAGACTACACCGTCGCTGGGCCCGGAGGAAACTGCGGGCAGCTGTGGAATAGGCGTCGAGATGCGCTGTTTGATCACTGTCAAGTGCGCCAGGTGTTTCTGGAAGTATTCATGATATCGGTGTCGAAGGGACATTGACCGGTACGAACCTTGAGCACTTCAAGCAGGCCGTCTTTCGTGAAGGGTTTGGGAAGGATGTCGTTCATCCCTGCGCCGCATAAGCGACAACAGAGAAACAACAAGCGGACAGACGGACCAGAGGAATAGTAGGTCATGATCTCCGTTGGCCGCGAACTGCTCGTCATGGAAATGATGGGTGTTTGGGGGTCAAACTTCCTGATCATCGAGGTCGCGGACACGCCATCCAGTTTGGGCATAACAATATCCTGGACTGCGATGAGCCCGAGGAAACGCGAGCGCGCGAGAGACACACCATCAAAACCAGATCATATTTCTCGAGATTCATCTTGTTCACGGCACTGACGCCGTCTACCGCGACATCCGTTGTGCAACCAAAGATCTGGAGGAACTTGCTACTGAGTTTGCGGGTCACTGCGTCGTCGTCAACAAGGAGCACGTGAGGTGGCACAGCCCAACCCGGCACGAAGGTCGAGCGCCGGACGCGCAGCGTCTGCGTTTGAGGTGGACTCGCATTCCTTGGCTCTGTAATTACGCGCGACGCGTTCTGGTTCCTCGCCATCGCACCATCAAATGGACCGAAGTCGTTGTTCCCACGCGGCATGAGATGTCCAACCGTGTACACCTCTAGGCCCGCGTGCGCATCCCAAGTGGGGAGACTCCCGGCATCCGAAATCGAAGACAGCGGCGCGATGTGGTCGACATCCAAGGCGGGCGGGCTCCCGTGCATAGGCAGGACCATCTCGCCTTCCGTGTCCTGGGAGTTCTCGGGAATAGTAATGCGAGGGTTCTCTGATGCGATGTTGAAGAGGGGGATATCCAGACGCGGGTTGGTGTCGAATACTTGCGCCTGGTGTGTTTCGATCTGGTCCACGCTCGTGTCCCTGGGACTCTCGATGGCTGCAGTACCAGGGAAGATGCCTGTTGCTTGAGCGTTACGCGAGATCTCGCTCATCTGCTCCAGGGCCGCACGCGCGACGTCCGGTGCAAGCAAGCTCTGGTCAATGATCCCCTGTATCTCCGGCGCCTCAAGAAACATGAAGGAGCTGTCCCCCGCGCTCAGATTATCGTTGGCGGGGAGTTGAATCGTTTTACCTTGATCACGCGAAACATAATTAGGTGGGCACCGCAACGAGCAAGGTAAAGGACCCACCTGCACCATCGCCTTTACTATCACGCCACATGTACTGTACGAGACCGCGCAGGAGTCCGTCCTGCTGTGCCATGCTGTGCTGGAAAGCGACCATCTGCAAAATGACCTCGTAGTGGCTGCGCTCGAGGGTCCGCAAACTTGAAAGAGCATCTTGGTGCGCAGCTCCGAGAGACGTGAGCCGCGCCTCGAGGGAATCGATCCTGGAATTCTGAATCTCGAGCTGGCCTGAGGTAGTGGATTCTGCATTGCCGCATATCGATTTGTGCTGGACCTTGCGCTTGATGTGGTCCAGTATGTCGCGACGGCCCTCGCGGAAATCTGGGTGCCGGAAGGTCCACGGCTATGTGCGATATGATAAAAGTGGCGAGTAACGGAAAGGATGTAAAAATACATACCTGGTCGGTCACCAAGGGGTTGTCGTCTGCGTTCTTGATTTTATGAAAATCATACTTGTTCAGCTGGCGCACGAAGCTGGCGAAATTAGAGTGTTTGAAGATCCGGGACAATATACTCGTAGCGAATTCATTCAAGTCCTACAAAACCTGTCAGTTCGCACTACGGCCAAACGGTCTATGTGCACCTTAACGATGAAGCAGTCGCCTTCTGGTCCCCAGCAGATCATATCCTTGACACTCGCGTCTTCCAGGATCCTGTAAACAATGAAAATGCGACGAAGAAGGACACATCGCCTCGTACTTATACAGCTTCGTGACAAAGTCGCTGGCTGACTCGGAGTGTTCGAACACGCTGCGCTTTTGGCTGGAAGTGGACTTGTTCTGGGCCAAGTTCTCGTCCATGGCACCAACGGGGACCTGGGCCACCTATAGCAGGGCGTGAGACAACGAGCGTAGATGACAAGAGTTGGTATGCTTACACTGGGGAAACTCAAATCCTGCTGCTCTTCGGGGGTGTACTGTATCATGGAGAGCGAGGGCTGTTCAACGCGATGTGGGCCCATGCGGGAAGCAATTAGCAGACGATGTCCTTATCTGTTGCTTCCATCTGTAGACCTGTCAAAAAAAACACGAGAATCTACAACGGTGCACAGCCACCGGGACGATTGATCCGGAATCAAAAAACGCCAAATCCCGCTTGAGCAATGGATGTTTTGTGCAAGCTTTGACTCGGTTCTGCTATTTCTGCTGTTCACAGGACTTTGGGACCAACACCGAAGGCATAGTAATCATTACCGAGCATCACTATAGGCTAAGCTTGCAGAGTTTGCGGTCTAGACTCTAGGCCTTCACGGAGCTCTCTCCGCAAAAGAAGTACACGGCAGCAATCCATCATCATGATTTGGTCTAGACCCGCAGATCCTTTTCTCATTCGTTCCCTCCTAATTGGTTCGCGTAGCCTGGGCGGCGATAGTCCTCATTCGTTCATGAGAATTCTTCATCAGCGTAGACGAAGCTGCAGCCGCCGGGTCCAGCCCGTTGTCTCTAATCCTCCCATTAGTTGGATTTGGACCTCGACCACTGCGGGTCCAGGTGATTCTACCGTCGACGGGGCAATTTGGCTCGCGCGGGGTGTGTATTTGCGTTACCGTACATATGCATTACCTTCAACCCGTGAACAGCAATGATTGGGAATATATATACTATAATTAGCTTTGGAGTGAAAAATGTTCTAGAAGTGAAAAATGCATTCGCTTCAGCCCAGTTTTGGTCCAACTGCCCTCGGAAGTGGCTCAAATTGAACCGACGGGTGTGTGGCTCTAGGATATATAAAAATCTTGACGGAAAACAGATGGATATTGAGCGAGATTCTGCTTCGAGCCATCAAAACCACTGACCCCCTGCAAAATTCGATGCCCTGTAAGTTGTAGCCAACGGATTTTTATGAGACTTTGAAGGGATACTTATACGGTCTATAAAAGTATTTTTCAAAAATTTCAGGGGTCAAATTCGAGGCGGAACGGCCGCAGGACGTGTGAGCGTGACAATTCAAAGGTGGCCAGATCCCTGTGACATCTTGTGACAATGTGTTAAAATCATCTGTAGCTCCCGTTCCGCTGCGTCTTTTGTCTCGATTTTTTAGTAGCAAACTTCTATGAGTCTTATAAGTGCCCTTCCAAATCCCATAAAAATCTGCTGGCTACAAATTACAGGGCATCGTATTTTGCAGCGGGATCAGTGGTTTTGATGGCTCGGAGCAGAATCTCGCTCAATATCCATTCGTTTTCCGTCAAGATTTTTTTATATCCTAGAGCAACACATCCGTCGGTTCAATTTGAGCCACCTCCGAGGGCAATTGGACCAAAACTGGGCTGAAGCGAATGCATTTTTCACTTCTAGAACATTTTTCACTCCAAAGCTAATTATAGTATGTTCTGACCACTGGATACATACATAGTGTCGCTACCCATGCCCGCCTCCGCATTTGAGTCATGCTCCAGGTACCGGAAGATGTGGGCGAATTAATTAAATGAATCATATAACATCGTCAGCAGGACACGGTAAATACCTAAATACCTTGAGATCGGTAGCGGCGAGACTTGGTGCCAGGGCGCTCCACCTTTGTATGTGCGCATTATTCTGCCCATCGACGACCGACACAGGGTACGGTGTTTCTCGCAAGGGAGGTCATGGAGCAGATGAGCGGGCGGATGAGGAAGTTCGCGCGCCGCGGAAACAGACATTCACAACAGCCGCGAATGGCTAGGAGGTGGGGATAAGGATGATGGGAGATGGGAAGGCAGATGTGGCAGCACGTGTATTTTTATGTCCATCGTATTTTTCCGTCAGCCGAGAGGGAGCCGGGGAGTTCTCGGAATGCATGCACGACATGGACAGAGCAAGAATCGGCCACGGAGAGGGTGGTTTATCCAAGGTTTATCGCCAGCACACATACTCAATCGCCAGTACACATATTCAATGAAAGACGGACATCAGAAAGAGCGTACCGTAAGATCAGAAAGATAGCATCACGTTCCTGACAGCCTTGCCTTATTCGCCTAAGCCTAGACCTCCTAGACCTCTATATATATTATATAACCACCTTTTTCTCGCTTGTTTAACAATGTATGTCTATCAGTTAGGATGATAATCGTCTTTTTAATAACCCGGTTGCGCAAAAGCCATTGGAGCCATTAGAGCTCTTTCGCAAGTGACGTAAAATGGATTTTTCTACATCAAGTCCCAGATCGTTTTACATTGTGGAGCGGAGAATTTACATTATCTTTTGGTTGTCTGACCGTATTTTGGGGTAGCGTTTTCCATTGTGGAGCAAGTGTTTTGCATCAAGTCTCGCTTACATCAGCAACTTGACAAGTCAGCTTTTCCGTAGCTTTTTTGGCTTTTTTAAGACGAAAAGTCAAAAAAGTCGAAAAGCTATTGGAGCTTTTTTAATCTGAGTCTGTTTGTTTAGAAAAGTTGAAAAAGCCGCGATAAGACGAAAAAAGCTCCGGTAAAAGGTACTAAAAAGCTCTCGCAAAACACACAAATGACGCGTAAAAATAATATATTGAGCACATTTACATACACCAGTAAGTAACCAAACACGTATCCACCCATTGCCATCCACAGCATGCAACAACATACAAAGAGGTGCGGCAATGCACCACACTGGTCTGCGGGCGACCCCAGTGCTGCGGCTTGCTGCACCTCCCGCACGCGTACCATACCTAGTAACGCGCAGTCAACAGAAGTCAAGCAAGAAAATGAATGAATACCGTGCGTAGGCCACACACAGGTTGACGGGCCCATATGCTAAGGTGTCGTGGAACATTATGGAGTAGGTGGCCGAGGCACACAGCATCAGGGCGACGTGACGCGGCCAGAGAGGTTACTGCCAAGGCCGCAATGGACGGAAGCGGGGGGGACGACACGCTGGTGAGGAAGCGGAGAGCGTTAGTAGGTGTCACCAACGTAAGCTGCAAGCACGTACCGGTCACATATCTTCAAAGCGATCACCGTGATACCAAAACCCACTCCGCCATCGCTCAAGTACTGTTGTGATTGACGCAATGTAGTTTGAGAGACGAGAGTGAAGTGTGTTGAAGTAGGTTTGAGCCATGAGGCATCTTGGAGCTTGAGGTAGCCTTGAAGCTTGGGGTCTCTTGAGACTTGAGTAGTGCCCGCCAGCAAATAGCAGCTATACTTGATGAATGAACGCCAGGTATTGAGGAGCCGGGGCGGGAACAGATCAGATCCAGGCAGGTTAGAATATTGAAGAGTGACCTCAGATGTGGAAGGATGAGGGAGGGAGGGAGAAAGGAAGCGGGGGAGCGAGCGAGGAGCGAGTGTCGTCGTGGTGGGAAGGAAGAAACATCAACATGGGCGCCCATCATTCGACGCTGATTCGTCGATCAATCAGTCCACGTGCATCGGCTATTGACTTAGCCGTTTTACCGCTGGCACTCGCCTCACTGACAGACTGTTCTGCGCTCCTCTGTCTAATTCCTACTCCTCCATTCAGGGCAATGGTTTCAAATGATCTGCAAGCTATTTCAAAGCATTTTTAATCAGTTCCGGGCATAAATCCCGCTGACTCCCTCAACCAGTCGACTTTTGGTCCAACTTGAAAGGAGGTTGACTTTAGCGGAATGTCCACTATTTTGATATCAATTCGGCATCTTCTATCATTCTACAGCATGTAATCAACTGCATCGAAGAGTTTTGGTGTCAAAAGTTTCGAAAAGTTGAAAAGGGCCGTAAGCCAAAAAAAGCCCGATAAAAAGGACCAAAAAAAGTCAAAAAAAGCTCGAAGCCCAAAAAAGTGCGAAAAGCCGCGAGAAAAGTGCTTGTCAAGTTGCTGATCTAGTAGTTTTTTTGCATAAATTCATTTTACATCACTTGCGAAAGAGCTCTATTCAACGACTTTCGGACCGTGTGCAAAAATAGCAGGCGAATGGCTCCACAGAAACATCCGCGTCATATTTTGGCTGTGGAGCCATCTAGTTGTGCACGGCACAAAAGCCATCAAATGGCTCCGATGGCTTCTGCGCAACGCATCTAGTTAACAATTGAGGAGTACCATGAAGCCTGAACAAGCACGTATAGGTTCGAAGACCAACATTAAGCTCTAGCTACATATTCTTTCCGGTTCTCGATCTGAGCTAAATAGGTCCAACCTACCACCGGAGGGCGAAAGGTATAAAACAGGCTTAGGTCGTGTAATTTGAGGAAGGGAAGTGTACTTCCTCAGGTACTAGAGACGAGCAGTTCCATCCTCTCGTCGCAATATGACCGATGATTGGGGGCAGAAGGTAGAAAACAGGCCTAGGCCGTGTAATTCCCACTATCTTTAGTAGTTGGGTCTTGCTGTGCCCTATCACACAATGATGGGTGGCTGAGTCGCAATCATCCCACGGTGCATGCAATCATCCCACCCCTCTTCAAATTGTCCCACGGTTCTCCCATCTTCGTACGACTCTCGTCTTTCATTGCTAGGCTCAAGGTAGGCCCCTAGAATGCTCTCCTTGCCATGGAGTTTGTTTTTTTCCTTAGTTAATTCAAGGCCTTTACATATGCCCAGGCTCTCCACAATGATTCACAACATATGGGTTTCTGGAAACAGAACTCTGTTACCCCCCGGAAGAGTGAGTAGGCCGCTTGAATGAACTCTTCCTTATAATTTTTTGCCATTTTTGCTTTGCCTCAAAATTTCGTTGGAAGGGGGAAGGATCCACAGACGGTTTGGGAAGTTTTTGCCTTTCGCGAATGGGTTGCATGCTTTGCAAGACAATGAACAGGTCGTAAATCAAAGCCGAAGTATTGTAATAAATTCATAGGCATACCCACTGCTAAAATACTGGATTTATATGTGGGCGGGAAGTAAATTGCAAAGATAACATCATAGCTGGCACTTGACCATATTAAAATGTGCTTGGGCCAACATATTTTACCTCTCCGATAGTGAGCCCTGCCGCGCCAGCGGGCTTACCTGTGTTTATTTGAGGAAGGCTATTTCGGGTCCCGCCGGACCGGGTCGCCGGGAGCCTAGATTCTTCTAGTTGCGTTGTGATATGTTCTGGGCCGTTGTTTAACTCCGCGTTCCAGTGCGGGAAGTATTCTGGTCGCTGCACCTTGTTGGTGGACAACTATATAGACCAGCAACAGTAATCCTGATGCAAATCACACGCGACCACTGGCATGTTCAGCTCTCCCGCCTCGAACCTTGCCTCGAACTCTTGTAGTGCGCACACTTCGCTGGCATCGCTCGCCGACCATACCGACACCCTCGCAGAGATCATTCACGTCAAAGTCGACACAAATGTTATTAGTATGTTGTCACATTTCAACTTTCAATACTCAGACACTCAACTTGGTGTTCTGTCAGAATATGTCGTCGACTGCGTGGTCGAGACCGTGAACTATTCCATGGGCCATACCCACTGTGGTTCCCGTGCATCGCGGCGGACCCTCGGCCGCTCAACCTCCCCAGCCCCGCTTGTCAAATTCACCTCCCTCGTCTCCACCGTCCTCGCCTGTGCCCAAACCAGGCCAGCGACGCTGCTCGTCGCCCTAGTCTACATCTCTCGCGTGCGCTCCCATCTTTGCATCGAACATGCGGGATGGGTCCTCGAGCGTGTCTTTCTCGGAGCCCTCGTCTGCGCAGACAAATACACCAACGACTCTACATTGAAGAATGCACACTGGGCGCTCTGCATCCCAGGCCGTGTCTTCAGCAAGCGCGACATCGGGCGCATCGAGCGCGAGTTTCTTGTCGTCCTGGACCGGGAATTGGGCGTAAGGGAGACGGATTTGCTCGCACACCATGCTGGGCTGGTGCCTGCGTCCCCCGTGGTTGCTTCGACACACACCCCCCAGCCTCGCACATACGCCTACGTCGGCACTGGCCAAGACAGTGTCCCCACACTCGAACCCTCATCCCCGCAGAGAAGTCCAGACAGCCGGTCCCCGCGGACCCCTCACTCACCAGCTTCGAATTCTTGCTCTCCAGACGTTCCCATGGATGTGGACGAGGTGGATATGTCGATCCCCATCCCCACGCGCAAGGGGGGCGAATTCGACGACATCCTGCGCGCCTTCTCTTCGCCACGAACACGGTCGCATCCCGAGTGGTTTTGACGCTGCGGCAGAGCCGCATTGATGTGTGGGTCATTCTACGCGCGCGCACTCGAGTTACTCCACCATTTCGTGTTGCACCTAAATCCGCATTTTTTCCAGCCGTTCCTCTCCTCGAGAAGCACCGGACGCGGGACGTGGTCTCTTTGGGAGAATTTGCAGTGCAAGAACCGCTCCCGAACGCGAACATGTCTTGCCCAGATGACGTGCATAAGTCCTGATGGCGCGGCTTTGTTACTACTGTGTCCTTTTCTCCGCTGCTTCTGCGTCTCCGTCTCGGCCTAGTTTATGATGATCATTGTATGATT
This sequence comes from Mycena leptocephala, assembly GCA_029378395.1. Taxonomy (NCBI): domain Eukaryota; kingdom Fungi; phylum Basidiomycota; class Agaricomycetes; order Agaricales; family Mycenaceae; genus Mycena; species Mycena leptocephala. Next base: position 16,451 of record JARJLF010000252.1, on the reverse strand, counting down.
ATTAGGTTCAAAACGATGGACGTGTAGCTCCAGACAGTGAATATATTTAGTACCATCACCAGTAATTTTTTGGACAGGTACATTTGAATTAGTAACTTCGAAAACCGAACAATACAAGGCGAATATCCATCATGGAGTAAGGATAGAAAATCAGAAAGAATTTTCAAATGAGTATTCACAACCAAAGGCGACTGGGTCTAAGACGAACCTCACAGACTCTTTTATACTGGAGTGCCAACATGTCCAGTTCGTTGTCAAGAATAGGGCACGTCAGAGGCGGGTCGATTCGTGTTCCATTCGCATCCATTCGTTGAACCTCTTGAGCCGGGAATGTATCCAGAATACGGTACTGGAATAGAATGAAGAGGCGATGCTTCAGAACGAATCAAGTCCAGGCGTAGGGATGCAGTTTACCGTCTGTGTGAGAAACGTGAGAAGGCGGAGGGAGGAACCCGAGCGGCAGACACGGATCAGGGAAATTTAATCCTTTCCTTCAGCGTTTCTATCCAGTTTCTGAGAGCGATTAAACCCAGAAAAATATCAAAAAATTATATTGTGCTATATGACAGGTTATAAATGCATCTGACCTGCATAATCAGAATGGGGACTTGGGATCGCCACGAAATAAATGTTATTTTATTTATTTTATGTCAACTTTCATTTAGTTCAAGATATATGCACTCGTATAGTATTCCTATTCGACACGGTGGTCGTTTTAGCCAATTTATTAAATATTGCCCCCGACTTGGCCGACTCGAGTCGACTTTAAGTCACTCCAAGTGACTTCACTAAGCGAAGTCCAGTCAGTCGAGTCGACTGTCCAATCAAGTCGACTTGGCAAGTCACGACTCGACTTTTCGAGTTTTGACAACATTACTCTGGACAGGGCCCGCGCGCTTAACGTCAGGATCGCAAACCTGGGCTTCCTATAGCACACTGGCAGCCGGCTGTGATGACAACTTCAAGGCGATGTTTATGCTGAGGAAACTAGAATCTTGCTGCTCGTCGGGGCTGTACTATATAATGGAGAGCGAGGGCTGCTGCTCAACGCGACGTCGGTCCATGCAGGAAGAAATTAGGAGACGATGACTGGGAAGACCTCTTATCGGCTGCTTCCATCAGTCCACGGTCCAGGCCTTCAAGTTCTCCCACAAAAGTTCTAAAGAAGTTTCCAAGAATCGATGCACAGCATTCCATCTGATTCATGGTCTAGACCCGAGATCCTCTTGTCTTCCAATTCGTTCCTGAAATTTGCTCCTAAAATTAGCGCAGCCGCATAGCGTGGGCGGTGATAGTCCTCATTCGTTCATGAGATTCTTTCATTAGCCTACCCTAGGCTGCAGCCGCCGGGTCCAGCCTGTTTCTCTAATTATCGCATTGGTTGGATTTGGACCACTGCGGATTGGACGGCCACTGCAGGTCCAGGCTATTCTACAACCACCGTTAGTCTAGTCACTTCCTCGTACAAGTAGGGCGGTACTTAAGCGGAACTTCCTCCTCGAGAGAGAGTGTCTTCTCATCACAATGACGACACCCTCCTACGCGTACCACACACCCCCACATATTTATGTCCTAGTCATCTTTCCTCTGGCCAGACAATATCGTCCGCCGATGACGGGCAATTCGTGTATCGACGGGGCAATTTGGCTCGTGCGGGGTATGTGTATTTACTTGACCGTATTTTATCCTCAGCCCCGTTCACGCAATGCATACTAAATACATATTCGGGAATATATTTTTGTTCTACACATAGTGTCACTACCCACGCCCGCCTCCGCATTCGAGTCCGCACCAAATCTCGCAGCCGCCGGCGTTGATCTCAAGGTATATAGGTATGTACTGCGTCCTCTTGACGATGTTATATTATTCATTTAATCAATTCTAACCCCCGCTTTGCAGACACGAGTTCATCCATATCTTCCGGTACCTGGAAAACAGGGTGCTCCGCCCTGTGGATGTGCACATTATTCAGCGCGTCGATGACCGACACAGGGTGTATGAGGAGGAGAACGAGACGGTGTTTCTCGCAAGGGAGGTCATGGAGCAGATGAGCGGGCTGATGAGTAGGTTCGCGTGCCGCGGAAACGGACATTCCCGACAGCCGCGAATGACTCGGAGGCGGGGGTGAGGATGATGGGGGATGGGAAGGCAAATGCGGCTGTACGTGTTTATTTATGTCCATCCTGCTGTATTGTATTTTTCCTTTAGCTGAGAGGGAGCCGGGGGAGTTCCCGGAATTCATGCACGTTATGTTTGTTTAGCTATCACATATGTCGAAGTATTACCCCACACAGTCTAGTTTGTTTCGATTTTCTGACCAAGTTCAATGGGGGAAGTCGAGCCAGCAGAGTAAACAATTTCTTGCCTTGAACATTATTCAACGCAATAAAAAATTTCCTGCCTTGAACAATTCAAACCTAGAATCAACCGAAACAAATTTATCTAGACTTGGTGGATCGAGAAAGCGAGGTAGGTAGGTAGGCAGGTATGATTACACAAGATTAGTGCTGCAGAATGCTGCTTGCGACTCAGAGAGCTAACCCTTTTCTTCGATGTGCCTGTCTACCGGCAGTCGCGCTCACTCGCTGAGTACGGGCAGCGGCCATTATGCCCGCGGTATGGGGGATGGGCGCGCGTATGTCCGGGATAGTAGTTTTGCTGCGCAGGCGGGGGTCTGCGAAAACGCGAACAAAACAGAAAAGGGTCAGCGCAGGCACTTTCGAGCGAGATAAGATTGAGTCTGACCCCGATGCACCCAGCGGAAACCCACGCAGTAGTTCCGCCCGCCGTTGTTATCCCACCACTCTCTCCCGCGCCACCTGCGCCTGTACCGGTCCAGCCTTGTCCAGCTGCTTGGAGGATTGTGTCAGTGAAGGTGCAAGGCAGGGGTGAAGGCATCACTGACCGCACCAGACGTACGGTGCCACGCCGTCTGCACGCACATACGGTGTGGCGAAGTGCACTGCGAGGACGAGCTCACGAGCAGACAGCCCGCCCGTCTCCGCGTCCTTGCTGTAGTCTGCCAGCGGGATGCGGAATGTGAAACGGTCCCACCCTGGGCCGGGCTTTGTTGCACTCGGCGAGCGTGGAGGGTGCACAGCGGCATCGACGTAGCGCGCATACACGTCGCTCGTGGTGGACCAGCCATCCAGGGTGAAGTGAATGGAGACATGTTTCTCGAACGCAACGTTGCGCGCGAGGAGGGTGCCGACGAGGGCGAGAGAGCCGTCTGCATCCGTTTGGGTACTTGTGAGGGTCGCATCCGGCGGCGTCCATGGGGAGAGACCCGATGGCGGGTGCTGAAAACAAAACAAAAAAACAAAAAAGATCAGCTCAGGCTCAAGTATAAGAAAAACGCGATATGGCAACAGGAAAAATGGAAACGTCGAATAAAGCAGACATACCGCACCGACGCCAGTCAACCACATCTTCTCGAGCAGCATCATGCTGCCCGGGTCGGATGCACGCGGCACATCAGGTGTGTATAGCGCGTAACCCCACTCGGCTCCAAGGGTGCGCGGCGCGAGCCGAGTTGGACTGCGCGGAAACACGGCGGCGAAGGCTCCATCCCAGCGCAGGGGCAGGTTTCTGTCGGTCTCTGTCTCTGTCTCCGTCTCTGTTTGGTCGGCCATGGGGACGAAGACACTCGTGGGGCGTGCACGGCGTCTAAACACAGTCACTTTCTCCAGCCCAGCATCCGGGGCGGGGAAGTGGACCAACTTGGGGGAGCTAGTTGAAGGGGATGAAGAACCAGAGACTGGAGAGGATGCGGGCCGGGCGCGCAGGCGGTGGGTGCGCATGTGCGGTGCGCTGGAAGAGGACTTGAGGGAGGACTTGAGCGGCTTGCCATTACAAAGCAGGAGAACGGGGGTGCTTGCGGCGCGCCGGTGCGGAGAGGAGGAGATCGGTACATCGTGATGAGACGGATTCAAGGCGCCGTCCTCGCTGTCGCTGCTGTCCTCGTCGCGGTGAAAGTGGAAGTGGAGCCCAACGCCGGGAGTAGAGTACGGCATCGTCCGATCCCTGACCCCGGCAACTTTATTTTATGATAACCCCGCCTGGCCAGGCTATGCGCCTCAGCCAATCCGACCATCCCTCGAGGCGATTCTAGGCTCGCTCAGAGGTTCCGTCGTTCTTTGGTTGTTCTCACGAACTCCGGAGCCTTGTAATCTTGTTTCAATGCTTGAATTTGGATTCCATGTTTCAATGCTCCAGTGATCTTGGCTAACGAACCTGAGAGCAAGAGTCGACCAGGGTATGGTGTGAAGGAGGGACACTGGAAAAGAACGTACGCCGTAAGATCAGAAAGATACCATCACGTTCCTGAGTCTGACATGGTAGGTAGGTAGGTAGGTAGCATTACACGGCACGGTCCGAATAACGAACGCCGGTTTCCAGGGATTATCCCGGTGTACAAAGCAAGTACAATACACCATCGCCCCTGGACCTCTGCCCATTCTCCAAGCCCTAGTCGCAGACCCCATGAGTTTCCCCATGCCCCACGGTAGACCCCAGATAGTTGACAGCGGCACGAATATTGACCTGGAAAAAATTAGCTTCATCGACTCACTCTACGGGCGATGCATCGGCACGGCATAAAACACTTGAAGAACATCATACACAAATTTTGCCACCAGAACAATGGTTGCACGCTCATATACCATGGCCTTGAGGAATTCAACACTGGTAAGTTTGGCCATTGTATCGTGTAGTTTTGGCACTGTGCGGAATAATTTGTCCAGAAAGTCTGCGCGGAGATTACAAACTGTCGGCGAGGTGCGACATTCGATCAGAGCGTGTTCTGGACTTTCAACCGCTGCCATGCAAAACCGACAGATGCGTTGTTGTCTGGGTACGCGTTGATGTGCATGATCCACATACCGTAATCTTTCCAACATGGCCTTACAGCCAATGTCGGAACCGAAGGCGCGGTCAAAAAATTCCCAATTTGGGATGTTTCCGAAGAATTCCCCATAACTCAGTCAGTTCTTAACAGATTGACATGAAACCTCGCTAGTTTTGCTAGGCTATTTCATGCCGAATTAGTGATAGAAAGAAACGTATGAAAATATCTCATATCGGATGATCTGTGATTTTGGGCTATTTTGGGGTTGAATGTGGTCTAGAGGGATCAGGACATGTTCAAATGGTCTAGTCTTTTGAGACAAATAACCTGAATAGATTTAGAAAGATGTCATAGAGCCAGAATTTTAATTACGGCACTTTGCGGCTTCAAGTTACCCAATATTGACTAAATGCTCTCAATAGCCAACGGGCCTAAAGTAATTACAAGCCATCAGATGCCATGATCAAAATTCTGGCTCTATGACATCTTTCTAAATCTATTCAGAGTATCTGTCTCAAAAAACTAGACCATTTGAACATGCCCTGATCCCTCTAGACCACATTCAACCCCAAAATAGCCCAAAATCACAGATCATCCGATATGAGATATTTTCATAAGTTTCTTTCTATCACTAATTCGGCATGAATTAGCCTAGCAAAACTAGCTAGGTTTCATGTCAATCTGTTAAGAACTGACTGAGTTATGGGGAATTCTTCGGAAACATCCCAAATTGGGAATTTTTTGACCGCGCCTTCGGTTCCGACATTGGCTGTAAGATCTAGCAAGATCTTTCGAGAACTTGAAAGATGTGATTTTTTGCATCTGGTGGACTGCATGGGATCCTGGAAGATATTCAAAGATCTTTGAAACTCAGGTTCTTGCAAGATCTTTCGTTATCTCTCGAGATATCTCAAGAACTTTCCACCATATACTATCGTCATTTTTTCATGAAGATCTTTGAAGAAATCTGGCAACTCTGTCTAGAACTTCGGGCCCCTCCGGGCGCATCAAAGTAGGATTCCAGAACAACCCCGATCACATCCACATTGATTGGCCCTCACCCCGCGGACGTTCGGGTGGAAAGGGATATCAGGGAGATACCAGAACAACGACCAGTGGTATGCGGTGGCACTAGGATCTTCATTTACTGGACCTGCTAGTCTGTCACGGTGTATCAGTAATTCACTAATAGATAAAATTGCAGCACGGGATGGATGCAAGGGTGATTATTCAGGCCGGTTGGCAGACTCTCCAGTTCCAGGTTGAAGGTCATCCGATGAGTCCAGAGTCCCCCAATGGTAGTACATGTGTTCCATGTATGGGTAACTTTTACCCTGCATAAGTTACGATGCCATACGTAATAAACTGGCTGTTCCAATTGTGAGACCGCATCAGTATAATATATCCCCCTCCTCCTCCAATGTCGAAGGCAGATTGATACCATCACTAGAACTCCGATGTGTGGTTGATGCGCCTCCGCCAGCACAAGATCTTGTAAGAACACGTAAATTTAAAGGAGGCCATCTCAATTTTCCATGAAAGGTTTTATCTGAGATCTTCAAAGATCTCGACACAAAAAAATCGAGCTTGCCAAGCAGAATCATGTGCATCTTGCAAGATTTCTCAAGATCTTCCAAGATCTTTCAATATCTTCCAAGAACGAATAATTTACCTATCATCTCCCAATTTCTTGAGGTTTCTTTGAAGATGTCAAGAAAAAAAGTGTTTTCTATGACTTTCCTTCAAGTTCGGTACTTATCTGTCTCTACGGTTGACTCTGATTCGGAACGGGCGACGCACTTAGGTCTGCTCCATACGATTCCCCCGGACGTGCTCGTCCAGCTCTTGCAGCTCATCTCCGTGTCGGATTTCGTGTCGATACACTTCGGGGAACAAGTATCAATCCAGTAAAGGGTACGGTGCCTGTCGCGCGCAGACAGATGCAAGGGAAGCGAGCCCAACTGAACGAGAGATGCAGCCAACCACAGTGAACCGCACACTGGGAGTCTGCAGTTTGCGCTGATCATCCCGCCTCGCACTCAATTATCTCCGCGGTGGACTGGAGATTGCGCGCTGAGAATGCTTCTCTTTCATGCAGTCCAGCCAAAGGAATCAAGCCGTAGATCTGCCTCAGTTGAACTAATCCGAAAAAAGACGGAAACAGAGCAAGCGAAGAACGTAGAAGTGGGCGTTGGCTTAGGACCCTACCCCGACTTAAACGGGTAAATACGCAATTCCATTACTCAGACCATGAGAACACACTAGAGCTCGGCATCGCTCGGCCGCAGCGTAGCGACGGCGCCCTTGGTGTCGCTTGTCGTGACTCCACGGATTACATTCCACGGCATTTGTTGGACACAGCGCATCTGCCAGATAAACCGTCAGTTCTGGACTCCGACATGCATGAATACCGTTTTCGAAGTCAAACTGGGAGACGCAAGAATCTTGCGACTCACGCGCAAGCGGCCGTCCATCAGAGGATGCAGGGAAGCCCGTCGCCTTTGACAATTAGTGATCTGGACATGGCGAAGTATTTAAACCCAGCTGCAAATGAAGAAGCCCCACCAATATCAATCCCAATCCTCTCCGAGATCATCATGCGCTTCGCTCTCTTTCTCGCATTTGCCCTCCTCACCGGCAGCCAGAGTCTGGCAACCAGCAGAGTCGTTATAACGGACTGTGGTCTGTCTAATGGCCGCACACACGCTAAGGCTCCAACCATTTAGTTTTCGTTTGTGGACCCGGGCAAAACAAACGGAAACGGAATGTAAACAGTTTAAAACCGTTTTAAACAGTTTATAAATGGTATTTTTCAGAGCAGTTCACTCGCACCTGGTGGAGGGGTCAAATCAAGTAATTTGACCATTCTGAGCATGCATACAACAAATTGATGTTATACGTTGACCCCGAAGTGCACCAAGATCTGCGTGACGGCGAGACAAGGGCGGAATGCTGGTGCCTCATCTGCCGAGAAGGCTGAGCATCATCGAAACGCGCACTAATTTGGAAGGTCCTGCGTGTTGGTGGGCGGGTCCGTGCTTTGAACACGCCTATCAACCTGGCTGGCACATTTTTTTTCATCAGAGGATAACCTCCAAGACGTGGTAAGCTGTCGGATTCTTGACAACTGTTTAAACCGTTTACAAACGGTTTATAAACTGTTTGCTACCCCGGGCAAACTAAATGGAAATAAAAACGGTTAAAACCGTTTGAAAACGTTTACAAACGGAAACGGTTGGAGCCTTAACACACGCTGTTTGTTCAATTTATCTTTTATGCGGCGGTGGACTGAGAATGTTTACCCCAGGAATGTACCGTGTGGTGCCAAAGTTGCTGTGCCGAGTTCCCTCAGGCCTGCGGCATCAACGTGTTCCAGTGCATCATTGATTGCCAAGATGTATAATGTACATACTTGTCATGTCAATTATCTATGATGGAGGTGCTGGAGTCGCCAATTATATCGCCTGTCAATACACCTAGCTCGGAACGACAGTGGATCGGTTTGCCGAAAGCCGAAAACTATTATTTATTCGCAACATTTAGAATAAAAAGAGAAAACATAGAAGAACACGAGAAAAAAGGCAGTCTCGGGGCATCACTCAGCCTGTTGAATAACCGCTGAACCTTCAGTACAGGCGCTTCTGCGTGCCATGGTGTCAACTGGCGTTTGTCAAAGGGAGGACAGGACTCGGATCTATCGGCCCCTGATTCATAGGCCGACGACTTGCCGACAGCTCGGTCAAACTAAGCCAAACAACACCAACATCGTTCCTTGATCTTCAACCACCACCATTATCCTAGGTCCATGCCAATGAATCGACAGCGGTCACTGAAGCTGCCCCACGCGAATGGACCCCCCGCAACACACAAATCTATGCAAACACGACCTCCACAGCGTCGAGGGCTTGGGCTTGGGGTCTGGAAAACGACTCCTGAGCTCCCAAAACTCGTTGCTTACTTGGGTTCAATACGATGCGTATCCGTTGCTGGTGACGCTCCACAATCGGCGCCCGTGCTGCATGTTTTCTTTCGCTAAACCTCTTTACCCCGCCACTGGTTGCCTTGCGTCCCCTCTCCAGATGGAGTGCGTTTAGGTTCGCCAGAACTTATCTACGCGTGAAACAACAAATTGCCCGGGAATCAACCATTATGCGTCAACGCGTATGCTGTACCGCCAGCCGTGTTGCGCTTTGCACCTCCGGGAGCTTGAGGGGAATGAATGGACGTGCCTTCACTGCCATACCATACGTGGGTTAACTGCGAAGGGAAATGTTGCGGAGATCCGAATCAACAGCCATCATTTATGCCGAATCCGTCACGATGTGACACGCTCCCAGTCCGCGTTCACATGCCAGCAACAGTTCTCCGGAACCGCCAACTGACTCCAAAATCGTTTTAAATTCGCTGCTGTCCCTGGCTTTCCCGAGTCGCGATGTCCACTGACGACCTATCCACCGTCGCTGGAGCGCAAGCATATCTCGCACCCACACAATTCGCTAGCACAAGCGTGATTCTCCTCTGCGGCATGCACAGCAACTTTACCTACCGCCTACACCTCTTGACGCCGCACATGGGTCGCTCGACACTGGTAATGAAGTACGCGCGATCGGACATCGTGCTGTCAGCCTCTGAAATCCTGTCCGCAATGGAAAGACAGGTGTGTGCAGCACATATGCATTAGTTCGGGGTTCGAAGCCCAAGCGTCCTGTGCCTCACGCATAGGTTGACGCCGGAGTAGTAATGCCAGTCCCGCGGAGTGACGACCCTATCCAAGCGACGACTGACTCGACACCTAGACCTTCGAAGCGAAAGCACTCGAAAAAATCAGGCAAGAGCTCGACTGTGGGCCCTTCGCAACTGTGCCCGAGCTGTACCACTTCGACGAGCAAGCGCACGTAATCATTATGGAGGATTGCGGCGTCCAGTCGCTCAACTTGAAACAGCTGATGCTGACGGCGACACCATCCCCGGCCGTCGCACGCGAAATCGGCCTTGCGTTGGGCCAATTCTTAGGCCGGCTGCATTTGTGGGGCGCTAGTAACTCCTCCCTGCTGGATTATTTTGATCAGAACAAACAGGCCAAGGTCATTGTCTTATTATTCTTGTATTTATCGTACCTTACGCGTTGCACCAGAAAATTACTGCTTGGATCACCTACGAGCGCCTCATATCTACTTTGACCACGGAAAAACTCTCTGCCGTCGCATGCCTGCCCACACCGGTCCTCGAAAATACCCTGGATGCCCTCCGTGCGATCGTCGCCGACCGCACGGCAGAAATTCACCACTCACGCGAGACCCTCACCATGGGCGATTTCTGGACCGGCAACGTCATGGTCACCCTCCATCCCGCCGACATCGAGGGGCCAGCGCTCGAGCGTGTGCACGTCATCGACTGGGAACTCGTCAAGCCGGGCGTTGCCGCGCTCGACATCGGCCAGTTCTGCGCAGAGATGCACACCTTCACTCTGTTCCGGCCGGACACCATAGCGCCCGCGTCTGCGCTCATCGACGCGTTTCTGACGGCATATCGCGTACACTGTGGTACGATGGCCCTGCACACGCCCAGCGTCGCGGCGAAACATATGGGCGCAGTGAGCAGTTTCCGCATATCGCTGCGATGGTGGCTAATCAATTTGTGTTCAGCATTTGGTGGTGATCACACCGTGGGTCGAGTGGGGGACGCCCCAGGACACTGCCAAAGCGATCGAGGTTGGGCTGACGTACCTGATTGAGGGAGGTTCAGAGCAATGGGTGCGCGAGAAATCGGTTTTTGGCCCCTTGTTGCAGGAGCATCGATATTACTTCCATCTCTGCCGTCAGACATTTGATATCTTGTTTTGCACTTTATGGAATTCGTTCCGATGTAGTGGTTGTGTCAATAGTACCAACTCATTTACTGTCTAACAATACGTTGCAAGTATGATATTTTCTATTCGCTGAATTCTCGCATGTACCAAAAGATGGTATGATCAAGCCTGTCGAGTTGCGGTTGGGTATTGTGGAACATTATCTGTCGAGAAAGACATGTCTCGAGAGAGAAATGAAATCTGGTCATCTAGCCCATTCATATTGCGGCTTCTTTTTCACAGTGTTCGAGAATCTTCGTGCGGATACGAACAGCCCCACTTCGCTGCCCAGCCATCTGTTGGTCGACATCTAGACTCAGAGATCTGTTGGCTGTTGAGATCCAGCCTGCCAAATATCAGTTGACCTGGATAATTTCTGGGCCACTAATCCACCATTAGTCGCTTACTTCTTCAGATCATGTCGAATGCCTACGCTTCGCGCCAGTTCGCGCTTGTGGTGGCCCCACTGTCTGTCAACTTCAATTTTGCTCTTTGTCAATCATCGGTATCAATTCCTCCCTCGCAATGGCGCTTCTCTGATCCAAGCCCCAAGTTACACAGATCATCCCGGCGGTTGAACCCATGTTTTGGAACCCTTCTCACAGTCCCAATCAAGATCCTCCCGGTACCTAGTGGAGTACTCTCAGGTTATTCCCCGCCGAGTACAACGCCAGCACACAACAACAAATCGAACACAAAATGCCCATCCATCCATCTATCTGTTCTGTCCATTCCTCCGATTCATTCGCACTTGCCCACCATACTATCATAGATTCCTGGTAATATCAATTTCTGAGCGGACTTTTCTAAGCTCTCGCGAAGATCGAACCTTGCGCACCATCCCACGGTGCCCACCAATGCCTCTATGTCCCCCGCTCATCGGAAAAATCGGTCATTCCAACGGTTGTATTTTGGCCCCAAAGCCTCCAAATTCCCGAGGGTTTCACCTCTGAAATGACCCAAATTAATCGGACACTCGACCGATCTTTGATGCCGCCTGAATTGTGGGGTTGGCCAGGTTTATAGGAACCCCGAGATAGAATTTCGTGGTAAAGTTGGTCGAGAATCAAATGGTGATCCAGAGACAGTGGTCCCGTCGACAAGCAGCAAGTTCAGATCAAACTAATGAGGCCAGCCAAATGAATGAGATCAGCTACAAACTTATGGACCCCAGCTCTCCCATCTGACACAAAGTGGCTTCTCGTTCCAGGATACTGTGTACTGGTTCGACTCTCCCTCATGCCATACTATGTAGATCAGATCTGCGGAAGCGTTGCACTACGTACGAGAGCTACACCACAAATATACAAGTCACTCCCTATTTCTAGTCCTCCATCCTAACCATATAGCTCGGGTCAAATGGTGGTGCACGTCTAGTGTATTGCCTCTTGGCCGATCGAAGTAAACCTGCAGGGATCACCAGCAACACCATACTTACCACCAACAAAACAATGCTCTCCGTCTCCCGACTCCATCGTGGAGTCCGGCCTCCTACCTCCACGATGGTTCCCTCCGCAAGGTGGTCGGTCGCATCGTTCAAGCATGAAAAATCGAGCAAGACGAAGAGTTTGTGCCAGATATCGGCAGACCGTGGACGTGACGGTCATCCCGGCATTGCTTCAAGTGTGTTTTTTGGCTTCGGGAATTGTCGATCATCTCCCCGCCGGTAACTCAGGTTGCAATTGAACGGAGAGACTATCCCACAAATAGAACAACAGAGTCAGAGTTTAACACTGGATTATGCGCCCACAAAATATCCCGAAGTCTGGCAAGTTCAGTTCCGTATGAGAAATTAACGTGGATGTTGACTTGTTGACTTGTAGCTGACTTGACTTGTATGAACGAATTAGCCGTCTCAAGAGCCACGAACAGTCTCCCTCAAATCATTCCAACTCAAGCCCACAAGTTCTCTGTTTCCCTCAAGCCTTTTCAAACTGAAGCTCCCTCAAACTGCTATTCAGGCCCCGCACTCTTCGCGCGTCAAGCAACCGCTTCGTTCAAGATGTCCACGGGTACTGGGTACCCTTCCATCACGCGCCAGAACACCTGCGGGCGGTGTACAACATTTGACGCGACTGATTTACGTCGTGTTTCTTAGATCGCCTTGCGTGTGAAGGATGTTGCGAATGCCTGGCCTTCAGTGAGTCCTGACGCAGTCTCCGAATCTGGAATGTCACTGATTGTAGCTTCTAGTTGTGTCGTTCGGTGTCCGTACACTCCACTCTTGACAGTTACAGTTTTCATGATGTCTTGGGCGGATGCCCAAGGCTCCTTTGCATCTATTACCATTGCAATACAGCGCGAAGGTATGTCGAAATCGGCCGCTCGTTCGTAAACCTACTCACCTACCCTGTGTAGCTTCCATTGCCGTTGCGGCTGGCGCCAGGGGGCTCGAGAGCCTGCCCCCCATGTCCTTTTCTATTCTGCATACATATGTTATTTTCCGAAACAGGCGGAATATTTTCTTTTGTCCGCTCTTTGTTGTACATGCATGTATGTCGTGTAAATCTGCATATATCTCTTTTACATGCATCTTTTGAGAACCTTGAGTGTCTTTGAAGTGTCTTAGAAGCAAGCTTGTCCAGGAGAACCGACGTCTTTGGCGTCTTTCCCAGGACGTTACATCTTTGCCAAGAGTTTTGAACCTGCCTAGGAAAGACGCAACGTCTTTGGAAAAAATTCGTCTTTGACGTCTTTCGCGTCCTGGCAAAGACCGTGACGCCAAAGACATCAAAGACGAATCTGCAGTTTTACTGATGTTGTCTCCTCTCAACTGCAAGCTCCCACTCAATGCAAGTCACCTCGAATCTGCACTCTTACGAGCACTCTCTCGCTCCCTATACAGTTGCCCATCCGTTCTATATACCAGAACGGTGGCTGTTGCATGACATAGCCGCCGGGGGCTGTGACACAGCACAGCCACGTTCTTTGGTACAGGACGTATTGGCAATAGTATAAGTTGGCAGTGCAATATTGAAGGAGATATGCCTGCTTTTTAATCATACCATCCACAGTATGAGTCTTGGTTTGGACTTGAAGACGTTCTGGAGTATTAGACACGTTGAGCACATAGGCAACACGATGGCCTTCCGGTGGGACATCCCAGTTTTCCGGGGCAGAATTGGTGTCAATAACTTCATCGGCGTGTATTCCACAGTCCTATATTGAAATCATGGCAAAAAATGCGAGCATACCAGCCATTATCGAGAGGGTAGTAGTGAGTGTGTGGATGGGAGGAAGGTATAAGGAAAAAACAAAGGTGTGAGCCATTTTATCCTCCTTTTTTGGGCCCAGGCTCCTCTATTACTCCGTGGAGTTGACCCACTTAAATTCAGCCTAAACTCGACTGAAACCAGGTACAGGAAGTGGAAAGGAGGCAGTCAAAACACTTATGTGATACAAAGGATTGGAGCCAGAGGAAGCTGCACATCCTCTGAAATTACTTGGAGACACAAGAGAAATTTATTCAAAGCCATAAGTGTGGCGTAGAGTAAATCAACGATGAAAAACGGCCTTACTTCTGACCAATTATAGAGTAAAACAGGGCCAAAATGGGCAACCTCGGTCGGATATAGAGTAAATCAGCGCGAAGCGCCAGAAATTTTAGAAAGACTGTACAGTTCCGACGCGACTTGGAAGTTCAAGATTTTGTACTTGTTCACCCTGATTTGAAGGAGCGGTTGCGAGGTGCGTATGAAGCGTAAATCGTGGGAAAATCAGTTGAAAGGTGGAATTTCGCGCAGGGCGCGAAAAATGTTGTTTTAACCCCGGAACCTCGGTCGGAAATAGAGTAAAACAGCTCGCAAAAGCTGAAATTCATCGAGTAAATCAGGGATTTTTGGCCGTGAAAATCCGACCGACCTACTGTACTATTAAAATCACTTCATCAAGGGGTGTGACGCGTGACCGAAAGTTCCAATTCGTCAATTCGTTAAGGGAACTCGAGATGCGTGACATCCCCCAAAATTTCGTCAAGCCGTAAAAAATATTCCAGGAGTTGTGATGAATGAAAAATGACTCAACGGAATAATGTAGGAATAACCTGAGCAATTTATTTGAACATATTTGAGTGATGCAGAAAAATGCATTTTTTGCTGTTGAACTTGCTCTGAACCACGATATTTGTGAGATTTGAAGCCAAAAAGGGCCATAAATTGAGTGGGAAGTGCCCACAGCTGAGGAAAATTGCTCCAGGCACCCCTGAACCGAAATTTTGAACCTACTGTGAAGAAAAGTATATTCGTCAAGAGCCTGGGTGAAGCGTGACAAGGTTGCAAAATTCGTCACGTCAAGCACCCCCGTGACGCGTGACTGACGAATTGATTTTAATAGTACAGTAATAGGTAATGACCAAGGGAAGGAAGTCAATATAGGGTCGCGAACTCGCGAAGTCTCCTCCCCAGATCTGAGATATAGAATTAGGCAAGAAGGCCAGGATCCGAATTTCAAGTGTTTCTGCTGCTTCTTAAGGCACAATATCCGCCTTGCAGTGCTCGAGGAAACTTGCAAGGATATTCAATTTTAGCTTCTTTTACTCCGAGTCGGGTGTGAATGCAGCAGTGCAGTGTTTCCACCTGCTCTGCTGATATATCGGCATCAAATGTCTTGAGCAAGTAGGTCTTCCGGAATTTGTACAGCCGTCGCTTGGGAAAACATGTGATGGGTGAAGGACGGTAGTACTCCTTGCTTTGACCGAGCATTGCCAGTGACGAGATAGCTGGTCGTTCTATATCTGTTTTCCCGCGACAGATGACAGACTTCGAGAGATGTAGCAGGCTCTCGCGAGCCAGTTGTGAAAGACAGCGGAAATAAGCGAGAACTGGACTCGGAGTAGAGCGGAGCCCCGGCGGAGGCTGTGCGCATTGCCAGTGGATTCCTAATTTACAGGTGGAACTTGGTCCGCGTTGGCTTCGGGCATCGCAGGCCAGCTTAGGCGACGCCAACCGAGCTGAAACAGCTTGATTTGAAGCAGGGATCTGTCCTGAAGAAAGAAAACCCGAGTGACATCCCATCGATTCGCATGCGGGGACTCCGAGGGAGTCGTTAACCCAGAGAGCGCAGGTGACTCAGAGAATGGGCCACATCTGCGGACAGTACCCTCCATTGATCTTCCATGTCGCCTGAAGATTTACCGAATTTGACTGTATTCAGTACGATTGAGAAAACCCGTACAGTACCTGCTTGTTCCTTATAGGGACCAACACAGTAATACACTCCTCATCCTCCTCCTCCTCCTCCTCCTCCTCCTCCCGCTCGGTGATCTCAGGTCGATCGGATTCGCAGGCTACCGGTTGAAGAAGGTTTCAAATGAGAACTGGCGAAGCAATCAGCAAAGCATATCATCATCGCCGCAAGGTACAGCTATAAAAAAGAGCGAATGAGAACGAATCTTCACTGAGGCGGATTCGGAACATCACCAACTTGCTCGCGGGCCGCCGCTGCTTCGAATTCTAGTCGAATTCGCAAGGGGTGCGACATTCCTCATTAACAGGCTTAGGCGCAATAATCAATGAGCGTGCGGCTTCACTGATAGGGGTAGCATGAAAAAGGAAGTGACTGTTTACTGTACTATTTCGACCAAATGTTCAGGTGACGGTGACACCCGATTTTTTTTGATGTGCCTAAAAATCGCTCAAAAGAAAATTTATCGGTCACCTCGGTCGACGAAAATCTAAAATAGTGAACATTTGGTCGAAATAGTACAGTAGGCGCCGAGTTAGCTGGTTAGCCGAGACGGCAGTGATAGGCATCTGTCAC